>APFE031657275.1:0-13759 GCA_000404065.3 Pinus taeda | reverse complement strand
GTCAAAAGGCGCGAGTTTCATCTTTAAAAAGTTACTTGTGGTCACTTCTAGAGCCTTCTAGAAGAGTGTTTGACGTGTATGAGCGCCTCCAGATGGTTTATGCATCCCTATGATAGAGGAACTTATCCCATCAAGAGAGGAGCTACCCCATCCAAAAGAGGGAGTATCCCATTGATGTTGGAACTGAATAACTTCCTCTAGAACACTATAAATACAGGCATTGGGCCAAGGAGGGGAGGTTGAAAGCTGAACATTCCAAAGGGTAGATGCTGCTGGAATTAGGACTTCCTTGTAAGCTTGTGAGGAGAGATTACCATCCTTTCTTGTTTCATTTGGAAGTGGGTGAGCTTGTCAAAGTAGAGGAAAACTCTTGCTGGACCCTGGGAGGAACTTGCACAACACCAAGGCTCAGGTTGTAATGGTTTCTTTTTTGTTTCCTTAATACAAATAAGTCCATTCTTCTCAATGATTTGTTGTCAATGAATTGTTTCATATACTCCTTGGTCTATATGTTGAATATGCTTTGTTTTATGGATATTCAGGTGTTATGTAATCGTTTGATTGTTAGTGTATGCAGGTTTCGAAGTGAAGGAGGAGCTCATCTGGATCAACGAGGCTAGACTACTACAACAGCGTTGGACTTCAGGTAGGATTGAAAACACTTGGTTTCTCGTATGATAATGCATGTTTAGAGAAGGATTGCTCTTAATTGTCTTGTTTGTCACTAGAAAGTCTTAGGCTTCTAGGGAGGTTAGTTTTGTCCGCAAAAATAACTCTTTCCACATGACAGTTAGAAAATTATATATTACAGAGAAATGGAACACATAAAATATTGTAGAAATATAAACATAGAAAATGCAGAAAATAAGAGAGACACATATATACGTGGTTCACCCAGTTTGGGCTATGTCCACAGAGAAACAACCAGTCCTTCCTTTTATATTATCCAGCAGAGATACAACCTATAGCAGATTCGTTGTAATTCCCTCTTCGCTCTCAATCTCCTCTCTCTTCCTCACTTAGAATATAGATATACATATACGCAATACAATTCCCTCATATATAGCGAGGGGTTTCCGTCTAAGGCAAAAAACCCTAAATTAAACATAACTTCTACCGTCAGATCTCTGCCTAATGAACGACCCAGATTGATTATGAAATTACAACCTTTTACAAGGCAATTTTACATCTATTTTTAGCTTCGGGGGCATTGTCGCCCCCCCTGGAACCCCCTGCAATGAATGTTTTATGGGCAGTGTTTCCGCCTCATTACGAACTGGGGTCCATGCAGTGATACTTTTGAATAAAGAAGATAATCAGACTCCATACCCAATAAGAAATTTTTTTTCCTTTATCTCCAAGGTAAGATAATGCTTGTATGAATACAAGTGTGCCATCAAAAATACATGTGGCATCATATTTTCCTGCTCCTTTACCCTTTTTTTCTTATTGTTCCTTTTCTATCACTTTCATATCTTGTTGTTAAATATCCCTGCAACACACCTTGTTGCTCCTATGCCTTTGTTGCTCTTTCACTGCTTCTTTGCCTTTGATTCTCTTGTGCTACTCATTTGCCATTGTTTCTTCTTGTGCTACTACTCAAGTTGCTCCATCATACCTTTCTCTTACTCTTTCATACCTTGTTGCTCCCATCAATAACAGTAATTCCATCAATCTCCCCCTTTGGAATTAATGGCAATACATTCATCATCCCCATTTTGTCCTAGAAATGATTTCTCTTGATGTTCATAAGCTCTACCTACATCCCTCTTTGACATCAATGGCAAGGGGTTTGGAGATTTAATACTAGAAAAACCAGACTCTATCAACATTTTGCTATAAATTTTTGAACATAAAATAACTGGAAAATCTGCCCTCTAGTAGGTTTTTAGGTATGGGCTACTTGTTAACATTGTTGGGACCATTGAAAAAACAATTTATGAGTTAGAATAAAGGTAGATTAAGCTAAATAAATAATAGTGAAAAGGCATTTTAGGAAATCATAAAGTTATTGGTTGGCTACCAATTGATGACACTGTTTAGTACAAAGTTTTTCAGACTTTCTAGCTGTGAACAAATTACCAGCATCAAACAATGATCCTCAAGAGTGAAGGAACCCTAGATTAATTCCAAGCTAAGCTTCAAGAATTATCAGCATATGAGAATCTGACTCTAGTTAATACATGTATGAGTGGAGCTCCCATGATTAGATAAAATATCTAGCTTTACCATGTTGAAGAGTTTTATTTTCGATTTTTCTAATTTTGAACACTACGTTTCTCACAATTGAACTCTCCTAGGAGATCCAATTCCTTAAATTCTACAAAGAAGTGTCCTCATGCTGCCAGATCCACGGTATAGAATTTGCATAATCACCAATTATAAAATACACACCAGCATGTGTATGTGTTACACCACCTTTTATCCCTTCTTAATAAGCTCGCCCAATACATTATCGCTATCCATTAATGATAATATCCTTCTTGCATACTTCTTTGTTCCTACAAACCATTTGATAACATGATATCTAACCAAGTAGTAGTTGCACCCAACACACGATGTTGAATGTGTTTCTTTTTTATATGATGGAGAAAATGAGTGCAAAACCACTGATATTGATATTAAGTACAACCATACTAGAGTTGAGAGGAAATAAAAGCTACACAACATAATGTGTAGATTGTCCTAGAAACCACCTAGTAAGTGAAGAAGTTCCACCAAATAACACGATAGGAAATTATATTTCATTCCTAAAATACAAACTCTGTTGGATAAATCATAACTCATGTACTTCAGCCCCATGAGGATAAGCGAGTTGGTAATCAAAATGCAGTGAAGTTCCTTAGAAAGGCGGGCTCTGTACTGAAGGTCGCGAGTTCAAATTCCCTGGACTAGCCTGGAGTTGTGGAGAGGGGTAGGCACAGTTCCCAGGGGTTATAGTGGTAGCGGTCAGAATCGATCCCATGTTACACGAGTTGCGAGGCTGCTCCAGTTTTTGATTCCTCTGTAATAAAAAAAAAAAAAGATAACTCATGTACTTCGACATAATATGAAAGGCACATTAGTGTTTCTTCACCAGGTGGGACATGTAATATTTCCCAAACATTTATCTTCACAAAATCTGCATTTTCTAATGCCTCTTATTTAATAAAATTGAGGCATCCTACTAATGTATCAATGTCAAGGAAAACTACTTTACCATCTTAACAAGAATCACAACCCATTATTAACATAGGAACCTAATGAGTCATTGAACAAATTTTTCATTAGGAGAAACATCTGACCTTTCTTCGCATACCATTTCCTCTTGCTTTGTGACTTCAATTAAATCAACAAACATGGAAGAAGGATCTTTGTGTCATGTCAATATTTGAGACGTGGCATCTTTACCTTCCTGAAAATTAACAACCATCTTGAGACCTTGGTAACTAGTGCTCACAACTCTCCTCTATCTCAATTTCCAAATAACTGACATATTCAACAGCCAATATCGACTTGTTATTCCCTAACCATATTTTCCTTCATTCATAACCTTCCCAATGCATTGCTTTATAATGCTAATCAAACTCAACTTGACGGAGACGCACCAACCTTTACCATCGCACAACACCTCTCCTTATGTTGATTCCTAAAAGCACTTGTTTCATCGCTCTCCCTGGTCTCCCTCTCACACTAGGATAAATTATTTCGGCTCTCACCATATATGTGTAGAATCAACTTTCACTCATCGAAAACCCTAGCCTTCTCATAAAAGAGAATCATTAACATGGCTGCAATTTACAAGTTGGATTTTTGTTGTTATTCATCTCCACATTTCTTGAGATCCTGCAAAAAAAAAAATTAGCATTATATGTAGATATAGTACTTGGTTTCCAGCTGTCCACCATTGACGTGGAACAAAACTGTTGTCAACCATCATGAATATTCAACGTTACTGAACTTAATGAAGACGTCTCGTTTCTACATTGACCCATTTGGCATGTGGCATATTTTTACATAATCTTCTAATAAAACCCAATGATCCATTCTCATTGCAATATCACATTCATCCACAATCAACACCACCATATATTATTATCATTGGCTTATATATATAAACACAATTTTGGATATCAAAGTGTATTGCAGTGATAATATTAACCCATTAAACATATTTTAAGCACCATATCAACAACTCAATATATTCACCATGAAATATATCAAGCATCAAATACATCCATCGTTGGATATGTGAGAAAGTACGAATCCAACGTATACCACCAATATATATTGCATCACAATATTAATGCATCCTTAATGCTGGAATATATCGACAATGTATTAACGCTTTCCCAAGGAGTCCAATAACAATTAGAGTAGCATATTTTCCAACAATATCCACATTAAGGTATACCTTGTTCCAAAAAAACAGTATAATACCTTGTTTCACCATATTTCTTGCAAGTCTTCCCTTTGAAATTCATTCTACGCTCACAATTGTTACAATGTATTGTTAGCAATGCCAATGTCAATGTAATAACTCAGCCATGAATGCAGTAAACCTATTGACATTTAGAACTATTTCAATTAAGCATTGAGTGTCACACTCTATTTTCATCTTTTTAGTTCAATGTTTAGTTGATATGGCTACATGGGGATGGAAATCCTGACTTTGAGATGCAGTAGTTGAGTAAGGAATAAATGTAAGGAAATCATCCCATGAATATTAGGGTTTTTATATAGTCCATATTAGGATTACCAATATATGCAACACAAAATATTTAAGGCTCCATTCATAGTCACGTATGCAAGTCACAAACACATTCGACTACACACTGGTGGGAGATATTAATGTTGCCATATTATATCCATTGTAACATAATACGATACGGTTATAGAATATGTAACTTTTTGTCGATTATTATAAATGCTGCCAAGTTTTGCCAATGCATTAAAAGCTGACACCATACAATAAATTATGGTAATAGAATGAATATGCAAATTATCATAATACTCTAAATTCAGAATTATCATGGACAACTTTATTAACCATCCCACGAGCCTGATGTATGTAACACTAGATATTTGTACCTAAACATTTCACAATATGTTAATACAACCAATTCACAATATATGTGAATGTTGTTGCCACCAACACACCATAGATAACTTCTAATACAATGAAAAAGCCTTTGATTACTTAACACCAACATAGAAAAAACCTTAATTTGCATGTAACAAACTAGGAAGTAATAATGCATGCCATATGATAACCATTTATCCATCCAATGAATAACCTTCTTTTAGTGCAGGGGAGGTAGAATTCATTCACCGCACATCTATGCAATAATATCTCGGTGTCTTCAATATCTCAACTAAATCCATGTTTCTTTGTCTTCATACCTCTTACTTGTGTTGATCTAGCATGTAGTGGCCTACGTTACTCTATCATTTCTAGGAGTTTCACTCCATATTTTCCTATCTCAAGTCTGTTAGTATGCCTCTGCATAGACGGTCAAATTTTGTAACTCCTTTGTTCATCTAGCCATGCTACCATTATACTGCAAATTCTCTTCAAGGCTTTCTTCATTTCGTTATGATTTCAAATATACTTGCTTTGAGCTCTTTGTAATTTCCCCCTTATCTTCAGTTTGTTCAACTATTCAAAAATATGAATGTTAAGAACCTTTTCACCTTAGCTATCTTTGAGGATAATCACCCTTCACTTATTTAAACTTAGGATCTCAATCAGGTTGATGTTATGCATCCATTTTCAGTGCTTATGGTTGTAAGTTTTATCTTAAGTCGATATTTGATTATAATCTTTTGCCATTTTGTAACAGCCCTAGTAAAATTCCATGTAAAAATATATAAGGCCACGGTGATGGGACACGTGTTCAAAGATGAATGGTGGGGGAACATCCTAATTGATGTTGATTTGATTTATTATTGCTAAGGAAATTGGCAAAGGAAATTTCAAATGCCTTGGAAAGGCATGGGCCATTTATTGGCATTTTATTTATGAAAATAATGGAAATTAGGAGAAAAAGAAGGTGAAAGGTCACAGGTTTCATGTGAGGAGGAAAATTAAGGAAATTAATGGAAAATGATGAAAATAGAGGCCTCATTAATAAAAATGTTTCTGAGGATCAATGAGAAAGACTTGGTTAGTTCAGTTTTGTAGCTCTTTCACTATTCTCTCTCTCTCTCATACTCTTCTATACTTAGAGTTTTCTTGGAGCACTCTTGCAGGATGTGGCATACTTGGATTTTTGGAGAAAAAAGGGAAAGTAAGAGAACGAAAGTGCATGAGGGCATCAGAATTAGCAACTACATCATATTTTCTTGTAGGTATCAAGTTGCATGTATGTTTCCTTCACTAGTTTTGGCATGCATGGCACATGCATGCGGATTCTTGGTCATTATCTGTCACTAGCATGGAGGATTTCCTGGATTGATAGTGGATTTTCCTAGCCTTGCATTTTATGGATAGCCATGGTGATTGTGGGTTTACTTTCATTGTTTGTTTTTGGTTGGTTCTCATGTTGCTTATCTTGGGTTGAGTTACTAGTCCTGGAGCCTTGGTTGGAAAAACACTCTCGACCCCTATATCAGCTTGGGTTGAGTTACTAGTCCTAAAGCCTTGGTTGGAAAAATGTTATGGAGACCTTGGTGGGTTGAGTTACTAGTCTTGGAGCCTTGGTTGGACAAACGCTCTGGAGCCCTCGATGGATGGGATAAAGGCTGATGTGATGATGGTTTTGTGATGTCCGGTTGTGAGGTGGAATCATTTTTTGATGGATTGAGGTGGATGGCCTCTAGAAGCCCTGGATGAGTTTTGATTGATGTGTTTTATGAGATCTCAGATTCATTCTTGGAATATGGCACGTGAACGAATGGCGGAAGAGAGATTTGGCTCAGCCATTCTACTGTCAAGTGCAACATGGAAGTCCCATCCCAGGTTTGGATTTTGCATCATTAATGAAATGTTATATCTCCTCGTATTTATATGAATATTATGATGGATTATATGTGGTGTATATGGATGTGATTTTATTGATATTTATGTCCCTATTATGTTGTTTATTTTATGACAACAACTATGTATGGCTCTCAACATGTTTATGCTTGTATGTGAATGGATAATGTGTCTATGACCTATAGATGAATATGCAATGAATGACGTGAGGAATCAATGGTTCACAGTGATCCTCAGATAATTATGATATCCGTACCCTTAATTCTTTTGTTCACACGTGTATTTTACATGTTAACGATATGTTTCATGAAATGCCTATCATGGCTAGTAGGGGTCTGGCTAAGGTCTGGATCATGTCATTACTTTTGAATCATTGTATCCTTGTAATTTTCCTAATTCTAAGCATTCATTCCATTCTGGGTAGTGGCCTGAGATTTGGGCCTAAAAAAGTGGCTTAAATCCCAGGGTCGATGTCACAGAACTAGCAATTTGGGTCTTTGGTCGCTGGCAGGCGGGCCTATGAGAGTGACTATAGGGTTATAGTCACATGCATGCCTTGTCACGGGAGAGACGTGTTTAATTCTTCTAAATGCTAGGTTAACTCAGGGGTTGGTCACCTGGAGTGATGGATTAGCTCTTAGGGGTCCTGAAGCACCTAAGGGAGGTTTGCGTGATGTGTTTCCATCGATTTCATTTCCTTAATGTTACCTAGGAGGTTGAACCATATCATAATGGCCTCTAGTTGCATGTTTAGCCTGGACGGTCGGTTGCTTGGGTAGATGTGGGAGGAGGTTGTTACAGAGTGGTATCAGAGCATGGTTGTGCTCTCCTTGGGGTGTGTGTTGATCATGCTTTCATGTTGGTTTCATATGTGTTCCTTATGCATGTATTCCATTTTCTTGTTGCATTGGCATGGTGTTGATCATGGTTGTAGTGATGTCGCCATGTGAAGGTTGAAGGTGTGGTCGTAGAGTATGTCTTCATGTGTGTATGGTTGATTATGCATTATTATGCACGTCAATGATCACATATTATCAAGTGCACGTGAGGTGGTCGTTGTTGTCATGCATGAGGTCATGGTTTGTTTAGTTGGTATGGTCATACATTCATGACTAGATTCTAGCTAGAATGGTGTGTATATGGTTTTGTACTCATGTGTTATACGTATATATGTAGTTGTTATGCATGTATGGTCTTGGTTATAGTTATGCATGGATAATAGGTCAAATATGCATTGTGAAGTCATTGTATCCAATTTAGGTAATCATGGTGCTATTGGTTGTTATGATGCCAATGTGTTCGTTGAGATAAAGCAGGAGATGCAGATCATTGTAATGAGGTTGTAGCATTAGACTTTGGGGTAATAGTAGATTGCCATACAAGTATTGTATGTGGGAATGCAGGTATGTAAGTTAAGGATTTTTATATGGATTAGGTTTATATACATTAGGTTTATGTACATGTCTTTTGATTTTATGGTTACATTCATGATGGACGTCAGTTGATTAGTATAGTTATATGCACATGAATTATATAGTCAAGAATGATAGTAACTTGTAGTTGCATGCATTTTTATTGTTTTTTTATATTAGATAACCTGATGACTATGTTATATGTTGTTGATGAGTATGTTATAGGTTCATTTGTTGTTGTTATATGATAGTTAGCTTGACAATTAGGTTATATGTTGTTGATGAGAATGATATATAGCTTATGGTTGTTATATGTTGGTAACTTGATGATTAGGGTTATTGCATTGAAGATCTTGATGTTATATTTATTGTGTTAACCTGCTTTGACCTATGCAGATTGTTATGGTTGCGATATTCAAGTATAAGCTAATATATTTGTGATATGGTGTCGTAGATTGATCATGCATATGTGATTTTTATGCATGAACAACAAATGCTTATGAGCCTATGATGTGAACATGTTAGTTAGTTATTGTTATGGATATCATGATTTATGTTTGAGTTGATATGTTGTGAAGATGTATCGTCATAACCTAGCTTTATTGTGTAGACAAGATAGCCTCCCCTGATATATACTAAGGTATGAGTTCACTTATGTCGTATATTTGGTGCTTGATTGTTTGATTATGATTCTTTGATTGGTGTCTATTATGTTGTCTAGTTGCTTCATTTAACATGGTATGTTTGCAAGTTGGTTGAATGTTTGATGAATTGCATAATATGAGTATGTGTTCCAATGATCTTATTTTAAGATGATTGTACTAATACATATGTGTTGAGATTGTTGATAGGTACTTGAGTGTAGTAGGTGATAGTTGTAGCATTTTGTCTACTGACCATGAGTTGACTATGGATTATTACATGTTTGTTAGTCTTGGTAAAGGTTGATTTCAATTGATAGATATGATTGTCTTGATATCTAGAACATGTGGTTGACATGTGTGAACAGTTGCAGGAAGCATGTTGGTATTAGCCTGACAAGGTAGTAGTTCATGTGTTTATATCACTAACAGTTGGGTGATGTGAAAATGCATAGTAAGCCTCAAATTGCAACAAAGTAAAACGTTAAAAGGAAGGAGTTGGACAAGAATTCCTTTGGCTATGTTTGGAAACCCTAATTCCAAATGAATGAGTGTTTTTCCTATAGGAAGTCTTCTTAACCTTAATCTTGTCTGACATTATGTGGATACATGCTATATTTGTGAACATGTACTTGGCATGAATATTAGCTAGTCTTTAATTGCATATGGATCTATCAAAGGAATGGAATCCCTTGAGAGATGGCGTGGATGTGTTCAGTTGCAAGAAATGTTTTTGGCTCAAAAAAATGAGTTAATTGTGTATTTTTATGTCTGTTTATGCACTAACAGTTATGTGTTTATGGCAGTATGATGTAGGGAGTTGCATGGCAATAGAGGTTGCCTTGAAACCTTGAAGAAGGCTCTGGTTGAGTTTCCTTAGGAACCATGGGGATTGAGTCATGATGTCTATTATTACTCTTGTGCCTTTGGTCTTTTGTGATTTTCTTGAGCTTGATTTCCAGTTTTGTTATGTTTAGTGCATGGCCATGCCACTTTGGTTGTGGTTTCATATTGTTGTTATTGGTTTTCATGACCCTCCTTGTTTGTTTCTTGGCTTGCCTTTTATGTTTTGAGTCTTGGTAATTGGTTGGGAAAGAAGGAAATTTAATGGAGCTCAAGGAGATTTGTGTGGTACTCAACAGGTATGTAAGACACATATGAGGCTTTGTGCATGAGTAATCACAACGGAAGGTAAGCTATGAATTCCAGTTGGATTGGTTGGATCCATTGGTGTAAATGGATAGTGGCAGTATAGTAATGAGAAAGGTAACCAAAAAAGGTAAAGTAAATGGATCTGAGGTGTCAGATTCCTTGGATATCATTAAGAATGATTGTTCTCAATGTTGTGCATGAATAAAGAAAGTTCTCTTAATCTAGACCTTATGTTATCTGGTAATTATGTTATGATCATAATTATGATGATGTTTATATATCTATACATGTATGCATGTATGTTGTTTTCTGATATGATGATGATTGTTTTATGTTGCTGATTATATATGTATGTATCCATGTATCTATGTTACTCCATGACAGGTTGTTAGGGATCATTCTTGTGGAGAAATGATTGCTTATGCAGGTGAATGACATGAAGAGGTTCCTAGTTTATGAGGAATCAAGTGGAAAAATAGTCGTGATAAATATATGAGGTAAGTATCATGTGGTTATGAGTTGATATTATGTGATTATATTAGGTCTATGTTATGGACAGGCTATACCAAGGGATACATTAGTGAAATGAAAGCAATGTGGTATGTGACATGTTGGGACAAGCATAGATAATACACTGGAAGCAAGATTTCTTGGTAGAGGTAGTGTGGGTTCAAATGTGTGGTGGTATTATTGTGCATATGGCATACATGTTGCATCTATGATGATTGTGTGAATGCAGTATTGTGCATATGTAGTGTGTGTCCATGTTGTTTATGTAATATTATGTACAGGGTGTTAGTACAAATAGTGTTATATGAATGTCGCATATTCAGAGTTGGGTATAGATGGTACTATGTACATGTTGGATATACATTGTTGTGTACATGTTGTATTGTGTGCATGATGGATATGTGTTGTTGTGTGCATATGGTGCTTTGCGCATGTTGGATATGTGGTGTTGTGTATAGATGATGTTATATACATGTTGGATATGTAGTGCTATGTACATACGGTGTTGTGTGCTTGTTGTACATGTGGTGTTGTGTACATATGGTGTGGCGTGCATGATTGTACAAGTGGTGTTGTGTGCATGCAGTGTTGTGTACATGTTGTATAAGTGGCACTGTGGTGCAGGTAGTGTTGTGTACATGGCATGCACGCGGCGTTGTGTACATGTAGTGGTGTGTACATGTGTGCATGCGGTATTGTGTACATGTGATATTGTGTACACATTGTATAGGTGGTGCAGTGTACAAGTGGCATTGTATACACGTTGTGCAAGTGGTTCCATGTACATGTGATGCTATGCACACGTGGTGCAGGTGGTGCTTTGTACATGAGGTATTGTGCACGTGTTATACATATGGTACTGGGGTATGTGTGGTATTACATGCATGTCATACATGAAGTGTTGCGGGCATGAAGTACTATGTATGTGCATTGTGTAGTCATGGTATCATGACATGTGTATTCACTGGGTTGTACTTTGTGTAGTACATGTACTTTTTTGTGTTGTATGCCAGGTGTAAGTACATGTATTACATGGTGTTGTACATCAGGTATAGATGTATGATTTTTGTTATAAATCAGTTGTAGTTTCATGTGTTGCATGGTGTTGTATGTCGTGTGTGGTTGTATGTGTGTGCTTCACACTATGGGTATATGCACATGGTTGTGGAGAAGGCACTAGGCGTTCTCAAGTGTAGCAACCGATCCAGAGTGCATATGGAATAAGGACAAAGGCAGAAGCTAAGGATTGATTAAAGGATAAGTATCTCATTTCAGTTTTATTATATTGCATGTGATTTATGATTTTGGTCTATGTTGATTACATGTGATCTCTGATTCTAGTTTATGATGGTTACTTGTGATTTATGATTTTGATATATGATGGTTATGCTTTGAGCTAACCTGATGAGATACTTTTATACATGTTGACTTGGACAAATATGATAGTTTGACTTGATGTGACAGGAAGCAACCAAGATTGAAAATGTACCTTATTGACGAGCTACCAATGAGTTCTGATGTGAATTTATTTCAATTTTATTTTAAATCTAATGGAAGTTATGTGTTTCATATAGGATATACAGAAATGCCTAGTTCAGTGGTTGAAATCGACTGCAAGAATTGGCAGCAATAAAAGGAATGCTAGCAAAGCATTCAGGAATAGGGCCATTGTGGGACACTGGTACCCAATAGTGTCCATTGATTTCCATGAGCATGCTATGACCCATATGATGGTTTTGAGGCAAGGATATGCCTTTGTTTTTGTATCTTTTGATGCAAGGAAGCCTTGCCAAGGGATGGACTACCTAAGATGAGGGTGCCAGTGGAACTTGGAAGGTGAGCGACTACATGGAAGGGGATGAAAAAATTTCCCAAGGGACTTGTAGAAAAGAAGGGAAGGTCAGGAATGGATTTGTTTTGGTCATTATCATTTCCAGATGGAATCAGATGCACATTGGGAGTTTTCATTGGAACAATGAGCTAGTAACTGTTCACTGAGAGGACAAATGACATAGGATTATAGTGCTAGACATTAGATATAGTTTGACTGTGGCAGTGGATTTTGGACTTCTTGGGAAGGAGGTGAATCCTGGTATTACTTGAGGGTGGAGGTTTGAGCCTCTAGATTCCCTTGTTGTGGGTGCATGTATCATATATTTTATTTGTTGTTTGAGAAAATGTGTATATGTGCATATTATTGTAAATATTGTATCGAGTTGGATTTGTAAAGCTCCGTAGACAGTATGGTTATTTGTTGGTTGAAGAAAATTTGTATGTGTATATGTGGTTATTGTAAATACTATAATGAGATGTGTTGTAAAACTCTAGTAAATGCACAATCATTGTAAATATTAGAATGATTTGTGTTATAAATCTCCATGGGTAGTATGGTTTTTCTTTCAGTATTTTGGTATATGTGTCATTGAACACCGAGGATGGCGTTCCCCCAAGGGGGAGGGTTCTCTAATAGCCCTAATAAAATTCTATATAAAAATATATAAATATGCAGTGATGGGACATGTATTCCAAGCTGAATGATAGGGAAACATCCTAATGGGTGTTGATTTGGTTTATTATGGCTAAGGAAATTGGAAAAGACAATGGAAAAGGCCTTGGAAAGGCAAGAGGCATTTATTAGCATTTTATTTATGAAAATAATGGAAATTAGGAGAAAAGGAAGGTGAAAGGTCACAAGTTGCATGTGAGAAGGAAAATGAAGCAAAATAATGGAAATGAAGAAAATAGAGGCCTCATTAACAAAAGGGCTTATGATGATCAGTGGGCAAGACTTGGTTAGTTTAGTTTTTGTCTCTTTCATTATTATCTCTCTCTCCCATACCCTTTGATACTTAGAGTTTTCTTGCAACACTCTTGGAGGGTGTGGCATACTTGGATTTTTGGAGCAAGAAGGCAAAGGAAGAGTAAGGAAGTGCAACAGGGCATCAAGATTAGTAATTACATCAGATTTTCTTACAGGTATCGAGTTACATGTATGTTTCCTTCACTAATTTGGGCATGCATGGCACATGCATGTGGATTCTTGGTCATGATATGTCACTGGCATGGAGGATTGTCTAGATTGATAG
>APFE031657274.1:3211-14364 GCA_000404065.3 Pinus taeda | reverse complement strand
ACTTTACCAAGTTATATCCTCTGAACTTGGCCAATGGTTCACTTCACTTGAACCTTCTTTTTGAGCACTCCTTTGATCCTTTGTTGCAACAATTGCAATATCTCTTCAAATTATCCTTACAACGCTTTGATTAGACTTTTTGGATGTCGGGTTCCGCTAATCATGCACCCATTACATCACTTTTGACTTGACTTAAATTTCTTTTTGACTCCATACTTTTACATCAATTATTCATTTAATTAAAGAGAGATTTCAACCCATAATAAATTAAAATACCTTGAAAATTTGTTGATGGTGTATATATATACTATTCATATACCATTTCATACATTACCATCATTATAATCCGTAAATAAATAAAGCTATGCATTCTCAAATCCACACATGGTTTTATGAAACCATATATCAACCACTCAAAACCTTTTGCAACAAATCACCATTTATCAGTCAACATTTATTCTAACCACGTATTCTCTATCTTGATAAAACCACCATGCTTTACAACCTTTTGACACAACACCAATTTACCTCTACCTTTACTTTCAATACAACACCTTTATTTTTACTATTTACTTTTTACCTTCACCCTTACTATTTACTTTCAAACTCATAAACATTTTCCATAATGATAAAAAAGAAATTTTAAATGATTTTAAAGTTATCACAAAAACAATCACTCAAATTACTGTGAAAAAATCACTCACTCCTCGTATTTCACACAGTTTAAAATATCTTCCGCCTTTTTAGCACACCACTTATGCCTAGAAAAATTCTGTGCATGCAAAGAATAACGCACAGGTTCAACAAAACTTCCACGGTCAACCAAAAGCACAGTTAAAAAAAACGAGATTTATTTAGTTTCTGCTAGTTACACAATCGGCTCCCAGAAATTTCTCTTTTCTCAATAGCAACATGAGTATCTTTGCACGTAGATTTCAATTAATTCGATATCAATCCCATCTCTATTTTCCTATTCCTCGAATGTTGCTTCCAGCTGCCCGCAAAATTCCCAGTCATAGTCATTTATAGAAACCAACATTCCAGGCCTCACAGAATTTCATTTCATAGACACTTCAGTCTCTCCTTCCAGAATTGTAGTGCTCCAATAGTCAACTGACAATGCTTTACTCAGACACACGTAATCACTTCTCAATAGGAAGACGCACAATTACAACTGCTAGTTGCAACACAAAATTCTAATGCTCCCATTACACCTATTCTAATGCTCCCATTACACCTTGCCAAGCTCAGACCTAACCTCGTATTGCGTCCACGATAGACCGTTCTTTCTCCATGCCACTTTTGTGGTAGTGCAATTGCTTTGGATATTTGACGACGATAAAATGGACAGCATGCTACAGCATTGTTGGATCTCTAAAATAATAATGGTCAGCTATCATGCCAAGGTATTTAAGATAATTTTTTTGGGGGTTTTGTTTTAATTTGAAAGACCAATGTAGGAAACAGATTTAAAATAGTGAAGCATAACTCTTTGAATAATATTAATATCAAAATAGAGGGTTGCTATATATAGCTTGCATTATGGTGAGCAAAAATAGAGAGGTGGTATGACTATCACAGTCTTCAAATTGAAGATTAAATAATCATAAGAAAACCTTTAAACTATGTTTAGAAGGTTTAACAAAATATGCTTAAGTTTATAACAGATGTTGATGATATTATGATTTAGAGGGAATTAATAAAACAAACAGTTTATGTAATTCATTCTCTTTATAAATGATCACTTTAGGTGCTTATAAGAATAATTGAAACACAATTACTCCTACCTGGTTATCTTTGTAAAACATAAGAACATGAAGAAAACACTGTGAAATAAAACTGGAAAAACTTACATAAAAATGAAACTGTGTGAATCAGAATTCAGAATCCAATTGTTTTTTTATTAATGATTCAGAAAAGTCTAGTACATTCAATGCTTGAAATGCTTCTTCAAGGGTGCAATACTTAATAACTCGTGAAAGAGAGTTATTTATACAATTTGAGAACTGAGAAAATCATGAATATAAACTACTAGCCGATCTGGCACTATTTTGGTGCTGAGCTATTTGATTATTGTTGCTAAAAAATTGAAAACTATTGAGCTTGTGATGATTGTTCCTGTAAAGGATGAATGTTGTTTGATCACCCTCTAGTCAAGTAAATCAGTTATACCTTCCCAGCGCTTCTTATCTGGGATAGATATCTTGGTTACCCTTATGTAAATTTCATCCATCTCTGTATACTTTGTGAAAATGGGTTTTACTAGAAATATATGCCTAATCTCATCTAAAATGAAGAAGGTGTCCCTAAATGCATTTAGGACCACTCTTGGTGTTGCTGCACCTCTTATGTTTGACATTGAAGCTGCATTGGTGCATACCTCTGTAAGCTTTCTAACATAATCCTCAATAGGCATTAATTTGTTGTTAATTACAAGCATAGAGGGCAAACCCTTGTTGGTCAAGGGTTCAATCCTACTGAAAAATCGTTGAACTATTGTATTAACACTGTTGCACTTTTCTTCCAATTGAAGGATGAGGTTCTTCTTGGTGATGATCTTCTTTACTTCTAATATAGTTGTTGTCATGTCATTTATCCCTAATTCTTCAAGCTCACGGCTGCCTTTAGAAGTGAGGAACTTGATTATATCATAAGCAATTTTTGGCATATTCTCAAGTTGTTTAGAAATAGTTTCAACAGCTCATTGGGCTTTCTCCAAGAGGTCTTTTTGATTAAATACTATCTTAATATAGGGCTAAATAACCTTAATTGATTCAGTAATTTCTTCCCACAAAATTTCCCTTGCCAAACCCAATTTGATTCCAATGTAATATTCTTTGAGTTCCCTCTGCAATGTTTCAATCTAACCTTTTGCTCTCTGTAACTCAACTTCATGTGAAGTGTCTGCAACTATTTTCGTATGTCGTAACTCCTTGATTTCATTCTGCAACTTCTTGATTTCTCCTATCTGAATAAACAGGTTCTGAACAGCGTTAGCAAGTTGTTCAGATCCTTTTGTTGCACCTGTGTTTGATGTTGTGGATGAAGTAGAAACCCTCGTTACAGGAATTGCTGCAAGGGGTACTATATCCATTGGAGTTTGAGCTCTTTTCAAAGCTTCCTCTTTCTCCTTGACCAGTTTCTCCATCTGTTTTATTTGAAGATTCTATTTCATGATGAGCTTCACCATGTGAGACTTCTGAATTTCAGTTTCTTCAATCTCTTTAGCAATCGTGTCCTCAAAAGATGGTAATTTGAGCTGCTTCCTTAATGTTGAAAGCTCAGCATTTTTCTTCTTCACAATTTCTTCTATAGCATTTATGTTGGAGGGATCATATCCCATCTTCAACACTAGATCTTCTAAAAATTTGATCTTTGTGTCCTTTGCCAATGAGGAGACTTTCTCCAACTTGAGTTGTGACTGTGTGTTTGCTAAGGTAAACTGCAATTTCGACAAACTCATGGCAGTATGAGTTAAAGTAGATGTCATCTGTCCAATTTGTTTGTGCATCTCAACTTGATCAATTGGATGCACATATTGTACATTAAATTCAAAAGAAGTTTGCTTTTGATAATGTTCAGCAGTCTCCTAAGTTGTGGAATCTGAGCCTGGAGAAAATCCATCTACATTTTACCCTTCTCAGAGTCAAAGACTGAAAGAAGTCTAGCCTGAGAGCTGGAGGAATGTTTCCAGAACTATGTGTAGGTTTTCAACTTTAACTCTTCCTTCTTATTTTTGAACTCACTAAAAACATGAAATATGTCCTCCTCCTTGTCCTTTAGAATGCTTCCACTGGTTTGAATTACCTGTTGTTCATGAGAAGTAGTGGAATGAGTTGGGGGCTGCTTAGACTATCCACCAGACTACCTATAGAGCATAGTCTCTCCAAGTCCATCAAATGTGGTTTTCTGAGACTCATGTGTTGCACCAACAATCACAGAGATCCTAGGTCTTTTTTTCCTATGCACAATCCTAAAGCCTTGGCTTGATGCTTCAGTTGTAGGGGATGACTATTATTCCCTTGCTCTTTTAGCTGTCTTTTCCTGTGCAAGTGGAGTTTGCAGAATTGAAGTGGAAATTGCCTGCTCTTCAGCGTCTTAGAGGGTGTTCTCTATCCACTCCAACTAATTTTTGTATTGTTCTATTTCTTGCCTCGCTGTGTGGTGATATGTTGTAAACTTGTTTTCCACCCTGAGTTTAGAAATCGCTCACATTGGGTCAGAAGACCTAGTGAAGCTGAGACCAAACTTCATTTCCTTTAGCAACCTATCTTCTTCTTCTCCTGCTGCTTTGGTATTGCAGATGAATGGAAAAACCTCAGCTTTGATCTTGAATTAAGATTTCTTCTTTGCTGCCACAAAGTGTACTTCATCTGCATTTAACCTTTGCCTAATATATTCCAGTGCAAAGATTCTGATGGGGAGGTACTTGGGAGGTTTGTATGGTGGAAGCTCACAACCATAAACCCTTATTTCTGTACAGTTTTGTTAAAGATACCAATCTCCTATTGTGGCTTGGTCGACCTGCTGCAATAATTTGACAATATCATCATTGATTCTTGGTACTGGAGTGCTGCTCATAACGCTGATAGATGGATGAATAAACAATTCTATGAACTATTTATAGGTAAACTCTTCTTTCTCCTTCATTCCAATTGTAGTCCAAAAGATCGTTGATTGTTGGTTACCTTCCTCATCTAGCTTTTTTAAGGTAAATGCAAATTTGTCTCCTTGAAAATATATGAAAAGGTATACAAGTACTGAAGCATACTTGAATTCTTCTTCAGTGTTAAACTGGACAAATTGCTCATGTATGGCTTTAGCTAGGAATTCACTGAAATTATAAATAAAAGTGGGTTTGGAATCAATAGAAAGATAGATAAGAAACCTAGGATGCCATCATTAACATATTGATCAGATTTATAACCAAGTAGATAGGAAAAAATAATTTGCTTGGTTCTATCAGGGAACATGGATGAGTCATAAGGGGGTTTCCTTTAGGCAGAGAACTATCAATGGCTAGGAAAAGTTCAAGAGTTTGGGATCTTTTAGTAAAATCTAGTTTTTGGTAGGCTTCTATGAGGCTTTCATGGGAAAAAGGATGGGTTGGTGTAGTAGTAGGGGCCTATAACATATTTTCAATGGACTCAGCCTTGATTAAACATAGGATTTCTCCTATGGGTGAAATGACTACTCTTTGGCTAGGATTATAGAATTCATGGAATTTCCTGACAAATTCAAGTGCTCTGTGTATCTGAGGGAAAATGTAGTGGGGAAGGAGGGAGTCCCAAAGTCCTATTTCATCAGTCTAATTAATTAATTGATCTTCCATCCAACAGTAAATTTCATATAAATCAAATTGAGAAGAAGTCTCAATGATTTTACAATCCCTGTCGACTGGGGGTATGGTGGAAGTCAACCTATGGATGTACAAGAGGATTTGGTATTTTTGCAACTTCTTTTCCCTTAAGAGGCATTTTATCAAATGAATTTGTAGACTGAAAATGATAGAAATGGAAAAATTGGTATGAAACAGGGTGCTCACAGTAAAAATAGTATGATTTAAAAAGAGACAAGTGGACCTAGATGTCGACTTTCTTCTGAATAGGATAAAATAGTTGTTTAAGTGTCAGATTGTCTTTGAGATTTAAGGAAGCAAACTGTGAGTGATCAATTTGGTCACAGAAATGTACTGTGTAACCATTTTCATGGAGGAATAGGGATTTTAATGGAAAAAATGGAGCAGAGTTGTTGAATGAACGGTTAAATCTGCATTAATTATCCAAGGGGATTAATTAACGGTTCTTTGGGACATAAATTTGTGGGAGATGGTGAACTAAATGAACAACAGATAGGTGGTAGTTGATTGGATGGATAAATGACGTGGAGCGGGCGTGGATGACGACATGGAGCGCAGTAAATGGTCGCATGTAAACTGCATTCAGGAGTAGCTTGAGGTGGTAAGTCATTTTGGGATTTTAAATTCCGAAAGACTAAAATGAGGCTAACGATAAAGTTCGGACGACAGATGAGGGCCAAGGAGGGATGTGGGCCACAGGATCTTGGGGGAGCATGTGGGATGAAAAGTAAGGAATAATGGATTTAACATGTGAGACGGAAGTGATGGTGGGGTCATCATTTCAACGAATGTGACAGTTTGGTGTTATGGAAAATGAATGTTTGAAGTTAGGATATCGCAAAATACATTAGTACTTAGAATCCATAATTAGTTCAAAATGCAACATCGCATGTAAGAATTATCCAATATTACAACTTAGTGAAAAATCCTTGCATGCTCCAATTATTTCTCATATGTCTAGCTACCCTTTATACTCCTAGTATTTTCATTTATTCATCCGAGTGCATTTAGGCTAGCAACTCAATATTCCTTTTAATGACTAATCTACCTCTATCCCTTATTTCCAACATTCGTTCAGATTAAACTATTGAGCAAATTTTATTTACGACCTATTGCTACCTATTGAAAAATATTTAAATCAAATCTAACCATGATTAAACTATACAATTGGATTAGATCAACTAGGTGTGCCATTTAAACAATCTGCACACAATCTTTATTTGCAAAAATAAAATTGACTAAGAGTAGTGGCATTTGGATTTGCTATACTTTCAGAGTTTTTTTTGTTTTGTTTTACTTTCTAACCTAACATTTTATTTTTGCCGCCATTTTTTAGGGCATCTATTCTAACATTTTATTTGATATGGACTTATTCATAAAATATCCCTAACATTTTTTATTTAATATTATTTTTGTCCATATCTTAACTTAACATTTTTTGAAATATATTTTCATTTTTTGACTAATTGATACCAACTTACCAAAACCAAAAAATGCTACAACATCGGCTCCAACTGGGGACTGCTTTCTTCTGTAGAATGCAGAGAACCTGCAGATCCATGTGCCTTCTCTCAGGCTATGGAGTCTTTGTTGTAAAAAATCACACTAAAATAAACTGGAGTTTTTACAATGATAGTAATGAAATCTACTTCAACTTCTCAGTACTTAATGTAATGTTTGAGAAACCTTCTGTTAACAGGGTAAGTGGAATATAGTCCCTCAAGATCTTGAAGCACAAAAGTATTGTTTCCCTTTACTTCAGTAATAGCTAAAAGTCCAAACCACAGGTTATCAAACTTGCCATGTTTTCCTTTATCTTCTCTTCTGGAATCCCATCTTAGAACTAAATCACCCTCCTTGAAGTTCCTTTCCCTGGTTCTTCTGTCAAACAGGCTCTTCATCTTATTCTGATACTTTTTCAATTTATATTGAACTTCATCTCTATTTTCATTTAGTTCAATAATCTGATTTATTCTCATTGAAAAATCATCAGGTTCATCAGTTGAACCCTGTAGGAATTTTAAAACAGGGAAGGCCAAGTTGGTAGGGAATATTGCATCTTTCCCATAGACTAGCTAAAAATGAGACTTTATTGTAGACCTCTTTGGAGTAATCATGTTTGCCCAGACTGCATAAATTAGATGAGAATCCCAGCTCTTTTTACGATCTGCTAAAGTCTTTTTTATTACCTCTACCAGAATTTTATTTGAGGATTCTACGAGACCATTACCTTGAGGTTAATAAGGAGCTGAATGATGTAACAAAATCTGATATTTCTGGAAAAATTCAATCATTTTAACAGTGGAAAATGTTGTTGCATTATCAGTAACAATTTGTGTTGGGCAACCAAACCTAGATCAGATATTTTCTTCAATGAATTTAATTACTACTAAATCAATAACATTTCTTACTGGAATCTCTTCCATGCATTTGGTAAAGTGTTCTATTGCAATGAGAATCCATCTATGCTGATTGCTTGAAGTAGGATGAATTTCTCCAATAAAATCTAGTCCCCATTGGAGAAAAGGTGTTGAGACTATTGTTGGGATTAGTGGAAGAGCTGATAGTTTTTGCTTACCAGCAAACGTTTGACAAGGGACACAACTTCTAACCTTTGCTCCTACTTGTAAGAATAGTGTGGGCCAATAAAATCCTGCCCTAAATATCTCATATGTTGTTTCTCTCCAGGCATAATGTCCTCCACAAAATCCTCTATGAAATTGATCAATAATTCCTTCAGTTTCTGATTTTGTCAAACATAATAATTGGATATTTACTAGGTCCTTCCAATAAATATTTTCATTTATGATACAATGTTTGACCGCCTTCAATTTGAGAGTTTTACATTGACTTTTGGAAAATGATGTTGGACATTCAAAATGAATCAAGAAACTTATAATATCTTGATACCAATTTGAAGAAAGAAATTTCTCATCAATGTGTAGAGATATGGCCTAATCTGAAGGTAGAGGTTCTTGTGGATTATTTTCTTCAAGATGGTGAGGAGGTTCTTGTGGATTCTTTTCATTCAAATTTTGGGAAGTTTCTTGTGGATTCTCCCCATCTGCCAGAATAGAAGGTTCTTGTGGATTCTTCTTATCTAAACTTTGAGAAGGTTATTGTGGATTCTCCCCTTGTATTTCCAAAACAGAGTTGATGCCAAGCACTTTACAGTTTGATTCAGCTAGAATCTTAGCTACTTGACCCTTTACTAGCTTTGTAGTTTTGATAGTTATATCAAACTCCAGTATTTGAGTGATCCATCTACCTCTCTTCCCATCAGTGTCAAGGTGGGTTATAACAATCTTGACAGTACTGTTAGGAACATAAGCAGTAATAGGTGAATGTAGGACATACATCTTGAATGATTCTAGGGCTTGTATTACGGCATAGGCTTTATTTTCAATTATGTCATACTTAAGCTTGGCATATCTCATAACCTTATTGAAAAAGGTTATAGGTTGGTCATGGGAATCTTCATTCTTTTGTAATAAAATAACAGCAAGGGTTGTTTCAGAGGCAAAGGAAAAGATACTGAATGGTTTGGTATAATCAGGGTTGGCCAAGGTTGGAGCCTTAGAGATAGCATTCTTGATTTGGTAAAATGCATACCTAGAAGAGACAGTCCATTTAACTTCATGATCCTTTCAGAGCATATTAGTTATGTCTTTCAAAATTTTATCATAATTTGGGATGAACCTCCTTAAAACATTAATATTACCTAGAAAAGCTTGGATATCCTTCTTGTTTCTAGGTAATGACATTGTTTTTATTGCAGAAACATGTTTGGGATCAATCACCACTCCTTTTGAAATTATATGGCCTAGTAGCTTTCCTTCTTTGATAGCAAAAAAAGACTTTTTAGGTTTGAGGGATATTCCAAATTTCCTACACCTATCAAAAACCTTCATCAAGTGCTTTATATGTTTCTGATCAGAATTAGAAAAAATAGTTATGTCATCAACATAAATGACAACAAATTTGTTTATCTTACCCACAAAAGCTATATCCATATCTCTTTGAAATGTTTCTCCAACATTGGATAAGCCAAAAGGCATTCTAGAATACATAAATGTACCCTAGGGTGTAGTAAAAGTTGTCTTCTCTCTGTCTTCTAGATCAACATTTATCTAATTGTAACCTAAAAAACCATTAAGAATAGAAAGTCTTTGTGCTCCTAAAACCATTTGAAGTAATTGATCCATTTTGGGTAAATGGTAATTATACTTTAATGATGCTTTGTTCAAATTTCTAAAGTCCACACAAAGTCTGATTTCTCCATTCTTCTTTCTGGCAGGAACTACATTAGCAACCCAATTAGAATATCTAAGAGGGAGGATAATTTGGGCATCTATAATTTTCTTAATTTCCTTTTCTATAGTTGGCAGAAGTGTTGGATTAATCCTCCTAAGTTTCTGTTAACAAGGTTTCGCTTCTAGTTTTAAAGGAATCTTATGTTGAATTAATGATGTATCATAAGTTCTTAGATCAGCATAGTTCCATGCAAAAACATCCTTGTATTTTTCAAATATCTTAAGGTATTCATCTTTAATTTTGGGATCTAAGGATGTACAGATTTTGAGACTCCTAATGTCATCATTTACTCCAATATTTACTTCCTCTATGTCATCTTGTGGAGATATTGACTATGGGTTTATGTGGACATCATTTTGACCAAATAATTTTTCTAAAGGAATGAGTCCTTTGGGAATAAAATTATTAGATAGTTGAATGATATCATGATTGAAATTTTTGAGTTGAAATCTGAATTATCATTTTCATTTGAATTATCAATTGTTTCTGTTGTATTTTCATCAATTTGTAGAACTGAAAATTCATCTATAACCTGCAAAAAATATTTTAACTTCTCATCATCTTCAAATATCTGCCAGTAGTTTAGGTTATCTAGGATGGATGGCCTGTATTTGATTGAGCACATTATTTTGATCGGGGATTTTAAATGAACTAGCATAAATAGCTAGGGAATCTAGATGAATATTCTGATCTCTTGGGATATAAGTAAAATTAAAAGCATTGAAGAAATTTTCAACCGAATCCCAAACCTCATTTCGATAGAATTTAAGCCTAGGATGTTCTGTCTGGAAAAGATTTCTTATTTATTTAACAATGAGCTCTGAGTCAGTGAAAACACTCAAATTTCGAACCTTTAAGCTCTTGGCTAACTGCAGTCCTAAAAGGAAAGCTTCATATTTAGCCATGTTATTTGTAACTTCAAAATAAAGTTTGCATGATTGTCTAATATTTTATTTTTCTGATGAGATTAAAACTACCCCAGCTCTTGCCCCATCTTTTGTACAAGAACCATCAAAGGATAGCTTCCAGAAAAGAGTTTGATTTGGTACATGTCTTTCAATTACATCTTCAATTTTTGCTTGAGTTTCATGTGTTTGGTTTGAAGAAAGTTCGAAACAACCAAAATCTTGATCAATTGCATATATGGGATGGTTTCTTGGTTGATCTGTTTTGAAAACAATGTGCACAAATCTAACCTCTCTATATAGCCTTAGTTGCTCTCCCCCATAAACTAGAATAGTGGCATAAAACATGTCCATCTAAAGAGTTCCCCCTAATTTGGCATAGCAAGACCTTGTAAGGAGCATTCCAAATTTGGGAGGGATATATGTGCAACTATATCTAACACTACACTCTTTACGGGAATTTGGGTGAGTATGTGTTAGGTCCCTATACTACTAGTGTAACCCCTTATTTTTATTAGTACAACCCCCTTATTATATTGTTGTTCACATGTAGTCCCCATATTGTTATTATTGTT
>APFE031657272.1:0-23980 GCA_000404065.3 Pinus taeda | reverse complement strand
ATGGACTTACAGTGCTTAGAATGTAAAAAGTATGCTTCCAATGGCTCCAAAACAATAAAAAACCACAATATTGGCTCTTGTTGGGCTCAATTTGGCAAAAAACTGAAGAAGTTATGCTCTAGAGAAGTTTTTCTACTAACTGCTCTACAAACTGCACTCTCCTACTAACTATCCTACAAATTTCGCCTTTTCAAGAACTACCAAGCACCATTCTAGCATGACACCGATGAGATTCTCGTCGGTTCTCGTGCATTTTGTTGAACGATTTAAATTCCCTCTGATCCCCTAACTCTAAAAATTATGTCCATATGGGCCACATAGGGCCAAGGGTTGGTCCTTAATGGCTGCCCCCGCCGGTTAAGTGCCTTTTTCTCTGGGCACATAATCTTATGGGTTCCACGAGTCCAATGGCTAGGGTAATCGCCCGCCCTTCTCAACAGGCCATTTAAACACTGGCACTTGGTCATATAAAAGTCCAAAGGACCTGGGGTTGGTCCCCCTATTGGAGCGCCCTTCAGCAAGTGGCTAAAACTTGGAACGTTGGTCTTATGGGCGTGCATATGGTCCTGGGGATAGCCTCCTCACCTTAGCACCTTTCGCCTTAGTTCCAAACTTCTTAGCCGAGGGTCATGTTAATGCTGGTGTGACCATGGCCTGGTGCTTTCGCTTAGCGTTGTCTGTCAAAGCCTCCTCTACCTTTGACCTATTGTCATATGGAACTCCATACGCCCTCGAACTGGGCTCATACCTTAGCTCTCATGTCTATCATGCCAATATTAGCGCCTTCCACTCTAATCCACCTTCGCTCACTTGGTGGGTTGCGGAACCTTGGGCCGGGACTAAGCCCAAGCCCTCAGCTCCCTTCTACCTGTAGTCTCGTGGGTGATAAGGTGACCGGGGGCTAGGGCTTAGCCCCGACCCCGTCCCCGTCCCAAAACATTAAAACACTAAAACTTTAAATATAAAATTGATGCTATGTATGTTAAGTAAAACCCGCAATGCGATTGGTAAAGCGTTGTAATGCTTGTTTAGAGGTCCCATGTTCAATTCATGTGGAGACTAGTTCGGCCAAAAAATTTACACCACCCTCGAGATGCCATCTGGCACCCATTCATTGGTCCACTTAACAATTGCAACCACCAATCAGAACTTTGCAACTCAAACCAATCAGGGTGTTATCCTTCTGTATTTTTGAGGCTGTGGGAGTAAATACATTGGACAACATCAAACCACTTTTCAAGCTGGGATCTAGCCCTGACAGCTTCAGAGGGGGATCTATCTTTATGATTTAACTTGGTTTTTAAGTTGATCTTAGGCTAGTTATGATTATGCTTGGTTGTTTGTTTGAATTTGGTTGATTGGTTTGGTTGATTGATCTGATCAAATTACTTTCTTTCCATTGGGCTATGGAGTCAAATAATGTTGGATATTGCATCAAATTTCTAAAGAACAATCACACGACAAGCTAGTTGCATTTACTGGATCCTTAAAGTGAATTATGAAAAGGAGAAGACGTGATTTCAAAAATGATCGAAAATCATTCAAGAATTTTTCAATAAGACTTTAGAAGAAAAACTTACTTATTGTAAAAATAGTCCAAATAAGGTGTTCAATTAACAAATCTTATTTTTCACATTTCTTGTTTTACAATTAGATTTTCAGATGATTATAACGCAAAGAAAAACAATGGAACAACTGTCACAATAGGAAGAACATCACCAGTAAATTGCAACACAAGAATCCTGTGAAAGTATTTGTATTATTGACGCTCCAGCAGCATGGAAAAAGGTACAATGCTCAATAGAAAAATTACATTGATCACGAACCGACCCTCAATATTTCTAATGAATAAAGTATTTAAACAATATTTCCAAAAAGATTACAATGAATGTCGCATCGACATGGCAATCTATTATTAACTACAAAATAACAGAATGAGTAATGTGCCGACAAAAGGTGAATCGGCGAAGTGATCTGGATGTCTGGCACTATTTGAGTAGAGAACAGTTGTTGAGTTGCCACAATTTGGGTGTTGCGCTGGATGTAGCTGATCTTTTCTTTAATCTTGAAATTCGGACAATTTATCCCATTGCTCTTCGTTTGGGATAGTGATTTTTGTTGCCTTGCGGTAGATCTCATATACCTCAGTATATTTAGCAAATGTAGGCCTTACCACGAAAATATGCTTTATCTCATGCTGAATGAACATAATGTTACTGATAGCTTCGAAAAAATCTCTCCCTATCATAGCGCCTTTAATGTGGGAAGACTTAGCAATATCATTTGCAATGTTTGTAAGCTTCTTCTTATAATTTTCCCTGGTCATTAACTTGTCATTAATTACAAATAAAGAAGGCACGCCCCTCTTTGTTAATACCTCTATTTTGGTGAAAAATATGTTGATTGCTACTTCCAAACTGTGACGTTTTTCTGTAAGTTGCACAATCAAATTTTTCTTTGTAAGAACTTTCTTTACTTCTAAAATTGTCTTTGTCCTGTCCTCTAATCCTAAATCATCTAGCTCATTTTTGGAATTGAGAAACTTGATGATGTTGTTGGTTGTGGCAGGCATATCTCCCAACTCATTTTTAATAGTGGAAATGGCCTGATTGGCTTTCTCAATCAACTCTTTCTGTTGAAATATAATCTGAATATATGGCTAGATTTCATCCATGGCTTCAATTATATTGTTCCATATAATTTCCTGAACTTGAGCCATTATGTGGCCAATGGAAGAGGATTCGGTTGCAGATTTCCACCATGCTTCTATCTGGTTTTGAGCTCTTTGTAGCTCTGCTACATGGAAAGTCTCAGTCTTTGCCTTCTGATATTGTAGAATATTAACTTGAGCCTGCAATTTTTTAATTTCTTCTGTTTGGAGAGACATATTCTCCACTTCACTAGCCAGCTGATTTGCGGTATTCCCCGTGTTTGTTGTAGAAGAGGTAGATGTAGGAACTGTTGTAAGAGGTACAACTTCTAAAGGGACAATAGACATTGTTGTAGCTTGCTCCTTTTCTTTGATTATTTTCTCCATCTCTGTTGTCATTTGTTTCAACTATACATTCTGCTCCATGATGAGCTTCATCATGTCTATTTTCAGTGACTCTGTTTCTTCAATGTCTTTGGCGAGAGAATCTTCTGTAGCTGGTAATTTCAACTATTTTCTTAATGTTTCTATGCCAATATTAGTATTTCTTATGATCTCTTATGTTGCATTGGTGTTTGAAGGATCATATCCAATCTTGATTACCAAGTCCTCCAAAGCTTTGATCCTTGTGTGTTTGGCAAGTGAAGAGACTTTCTCCATCTTCAATTGTGACTGAACATTAGCTAAAGTAACCTACAATTTAGATAAACTCATAGTAGTGCTAGTGAGTGTGGATGAAATCATTTGACCAGTTTGTTTTTGCATATCCATTTGATCAATGGGATGTATGCCTTTTACATCAAACTCAAATGAAGTCTTTTTGTAATCTGATGTTGCCTTGGGATGTGGGATCTATGATTGGAGGAAAGCCATCTGCATTTTGCCTTTCTGAGAGTCAAAGGCTGACAGTAGTCTGCTTTGAGAACTGGAAGTCTGCTTCTAGAACTGATTATATGTATTGATCTTCAAAGCTTCATTTCTCACTTTAATCTCCTTGAATATATCAAATATGCTCTTTTTTGTCTCCCCTGTGGCAGATGTGCTTGTTTGCATAACTTGTGGTTGATCCTGTGAAGCTATAGAGGTGGTAGGAGAGAGTGTAGTTTGATCACCTACTAGTGAGGAAACATATGTCTCTTTGGTGGGGATAATATCCTCTTGAGTTGAATCCTTGCTTAGGTTAACTTTGGGATTGAGCTTAGTCCTCTTCCTATATATGATTTTGAAGTCTTCGTTGTGAGTATCAGTCACTGGAGGTGACTCTTCTTCTCTGATCCTTTTTGCTTCTTTCTCCTGTGCAACAGGAGTCTGTAATGTTGAAGTTGACACCAATTGATCCTCTACCTCTTGTAGAGTGTTCTCAGTCCATTCTAGTTGGTTCTTGTATCTGTGAATCTCTGGTCCGGATGTATGAAAATAAGCTGTAGACTTATTCTCTACCCTTAACTTGGAGATGACCCCTAATAAATCATATGACCATGTAAAGTTGAGGTAGAATTGCATTTCTTTCAACAATTTGTTTGCTTCTTCCCCTGCTTCCCTGTTGTTGCGAAGGAAAGGCCCTATTTGTGTTTTGATCTTGAATTGAGACTTCTTCCTCGTAGACACAAAATGAATCTCATCTACATTGAGTATTTGCCTGATGTATTCTAGAGCAAAAATCCTCATTGGGAGGAATTTTGGTAGTTTGTAAGGAGCGGGTTCACACCCATATATCCTTAACTCTGTGTAATTTTGGTAAAGATACCAATCTCATGTCTGCACTTAGTCTAATAACTGCAAAATTTTCCTGATTTTTTCACTGATTCTTGGCTCTGACTTGCTGCTTAGGAGACTGAGTGTTGGATGTACAAACATTTATATGAATTGTTTGTATGAATATTCTTTTTGCTCCTTCATTGCTAGTGTAGTCCAAAAGATGACAGATTTTTTATTTCCCTCTTCATCCAACTTTTGTAATGCAAGCTTGAGGTTGTCTCCCTGAAAATGCAAAAACATATATACTAATACAAAAACATATTTAAATACTTCCTTAGTTTGGAATTTGACAAAATGTTCATGGATGGAATCTACAGGGAATTAGTTGAAATTGAACAAGATGGAAGGCTTGGAATCTGTGGAGAAAATAGAAATAAAGCCTACAATAGCCTCATCCACCCACTGATCTGAGTAATAACCAAGGAGGTAGGAGATTACTGCGATATTCTGCTTGGCTCTCTTAGGGAAAATGGAGGATGGATAGGGAGGATTTTTCTGGGTTAAAGGAGCATCTTTAGTTAAGAATAGCTCAAGAGTTTTGGCTCTTTTTGCAAAGGCCAACTTCTGATATAATTCAGTGAGGGCTTCATGAGAGAAAGGAGTGGCATTCTCTGTAATAGGTTCTTGCATCATTAGTTACAATTTGAAATGGAAACCCTGTCATATAAAGATGATATTAGCAAAGTGTAGAACTAGTGAATAGGCGAAAAAAGGAGATTTATAGCTTTTAGGCTTCCCGTTGATGATGGCGTGGGTCCATTACATTAACGGTTAAGTAATTAAATTAATTAACGGATCGATTTTGGAGGGAGTGGATGTGATAGGCAGGAGCGATGAATAAATGAGGTGGCGGGAGTGTAAGGGACAGGGCAATGGTTTCGTGCAGTAGAGAAAACCATTTCGGAGGGGACCTCAGGTAGTTACTGGTTTCGGGGGGGGGTGCGAAAGCACAGGATGACGCCACGTTGCGGTGAGGGTGTGTTTCAATAACGCCCACTTCGGACCCCCTCGACGACAAAATTCAGATGGTGAGCGGGGGCCGAAACATAAAATTGGTCGTCGGATGCAAAGGGGTGGGTTCAGATGAGGTGAAAAGCAGCGGTACTTTATCACGATGTGATGGGTGAATGGTGGGGTAGGGAAATGAATTTAATGGGATAATGCATTGGATACGTGGTGCGGTAGTGAACTGAATGAAATATATGTGGGGGAATGATGGTCGGGTGATGAAACTTATGAATAACGGGATAATGCACCAAATGCGCTTTGATACACTAAACCTTAGAATAAACCTTTATCTCTTTTCTTTACCCCTGTGCATGAAAATACCTTTAACATTTGACTTAGGATAAAATTTTCATACTTTTCCTGAAATCGCGATTCTATTTCTACCTACCCTCTCATTTCAATTCTTTTACTAACCTAACATTTTTTCTTCTTCTTGCTTTGTAGGGTGCATTTAAATTAACATACCCAAATCACTTTTTTTTTATGAAAATCTATCCTACTCTATCACTTATTTCACCATTGATTCAGATTAGACTGTTGAATCAATTTTTATTTCTACCTAGCTACTGATTTACAAAGATAAAACTGTTTGGTAAATCTTTATTCACTATCTTATTCAATGAAAATTTAAATGTGTTCAATCATGATTAAACTGTATGATTTGAACATAACCTTAGTCATTGTGGCATTCAAAAACAATTTACACACAACCTTATTTGATAGTAAACTAAAAGAACTAACTTATCAGTAGTGGCATTTAGACTTGCAACACTTTTCGTATCATTTTCTATTTTTTACTTTTGTGGGGTTCTTATTTCCTTTTTTTCTTATTCATTTTTTTAACATGCCTTCTTTACATTTTCGTTTTCATATATTTTTGGAAATCATTTTAATATTGAAATTATGTACAATATGAAATTACAAATACAAAATACTCAATCACCTTGAGATCCTATAATTTATAGGACCCTAACAATGGCTCCACCTGGAGATGGCACTTATCCAAGTGAAGTGTCAAGAACATATGATTAGTAGCCTTGAGTACTCCGTGTCTGTAATGTCTTCATCTGATTTCTTTGTTGTTTTAAGATACTTTTGGTAGCTCATCAATCCAGGCTTAGGGCCTTCACTGTAGCCTTCAACCTTTGTTAATGAGTTACCCAATCAAAACCATAAAGATTATGATATTTACAATGATGTAAGAAAAACTTTAGGCTAAGAAAAGTAGTGCTTCAGCATTCTGCCATTGACAGGACCTCTAGGTATCTTGGCTCCATCTAGCTCTTTAAGGAAGAATGCATCATTTCCCCTAAAATCATGAACAATATATGGCCCTTTCCAAAGATTATCAAACTTCCCATGTTTGCCTTTGTCTTATCTCCTAGAATCCCATCTCAAAAATTGTTCACCAATGTTAAAGTCATCAGATTTTGTTCTTCTGTCAAAGATCTTTTTAATATTTTCGTGAATAACTTGGGTATTGTTGTATACTTCCTCCCTGGATTGTTGTAGCTGGATAGTTTGATTGATCCTTCTTTGTACATCATTCGGTTTAGCTCACACTTCTTGAATGATATTCATGACTGGAACTCCTAAAGATGATGGAAACACTGCATCCATTCCATAGACCAATTGGTATTGTGACATGCCAATTGATTTTTTAATAGTAAGTCTGTCAGCCCAAAGAGCATTGATCAACTTGTTATGCGAAGACTTTTCATTGTCTTCTAATAGCTTTTTGATGATGTTCACCAAACTTTTATTTGAGGATTCAGCCAACCCATTACCCTGAGGGTAATAAGTTGTCGAATGTCCCAAAGTAATGTGATATTTATGGCAGAATTCAACCATCTTCTTAGATTTAAAGGATGCAACATTATCAGTTATGAGTTTTCCAGGACAACCAAATCTAGAGAGGATATTAGTCTCAAGGAATTTAATAATGACAACATTAGTGGCAACTCTAAAAGGGGTGGCCTCTATCCATTTGGTAAAGTAGTCAGTGGCTATAAGAATACACTTATGTTGGGTAGAGGAAGAGGGATGAATTTCACCAATGAAGTCCAATCCCCATTGTTGGAAGGGGCTTTCAACAGAGATAGGCTTTAATGGAAAGGGTAACAATTTTCGCTTTCCCTAAAAAATCTAGCATTTATGGGATGAGGTGACTTGTTTGTGTATGTCAGGGAAAAGAGTAGGCCAGTAGAAACCAGCTCTAAGGATTTTATTGGTAGTGGTTTTCCAATAAAGATGTCCACTGCAATCTCCTTCATGAAATTTCTGCATAACTTTTTCTGCATCATCCTTTAACAAGCATTTAAGTAAAATACCCCCAACATCTTTCCAATACAAACATTATCTATAATGCAAAATTTAACTGCTTTTAAATTCAAAAATCTTGCCTTTTTTTTTGTCAAACTAGGAGGAGAATTTAAATTAAATAAAACATAAAGCAAGTCTGCATACCAGGGTGAGTTCAGAAACGCCTCTTCAATTTGTGGAGTCGTGTTAGGTAAACTTGACTCGGGATAGAGTCAAAATTGACCAGGTTAAACAGTGATGGTTTTGGGGAACATGGTATTATGCACCCATGGTATTTTGCCCATGGTATTATATGTAATGGAGCTTATAAAAGGCTAGAAGGACTTCATTGTAAGGCAAGACCTGGAGGTCAGCGATGAAGGCTCACTTCGTCGGATTGGCCAGGGTTTTGGCCAATGCTAATAAGATCTTATTAGGTTGGGTTTTTCCTCGGATTTGGGGTTTTCCTAGATAGACATTTGTGTTTATGTGTTTATGGTTGTTGCTGGTTACTTTCTTATATCTATTCCTCTCATTAATTATTTATGTTATGCAGTAAATTTCTTAACATCTGGTATCAGAGCCAGATATTGGTTTCAAAGGGATCCTTTGATGCCAGGGGTTTATAGTGCCTTATGAGATCAATGTAGCCTTTTTACAGATCTGGGTCTAAAAATAATGGTGGAACAATCGTACGCGAAAGAACCTCGAGGAGAATTTGTGATATTTACCGGTTTGGAACATGCTGACGAATTGTTCGGGATTCATGCGGCTATTTAAAGAAGGTCAGCAGAAAAAATTGTTCATGCGGCTTCAAAAATTGTTCATTTTCTGCTACGTGAGGCCACCGGTACTGGAATCTACGAGGTTCTCGTCGGGCTCACAGTTGGAGCGATTTGATAGAAGTTATTGAGCAAATCAAATTGAGAGAGGATGGATCAGAATCGCAGCAGCAATATATATATATATATATATATATAATTATATTTATATATATAATATATATATATATATATATATATATTATATAATATAATAATATATAAAAATTAATGAAGTCAAAATTATTGCATGAAAATGGGCATACTATTGTAAGACCTGGTAAGGCATGTGTATGCCTCGGTGATCACGGTAAAGTTTGGGTTAGACATAGATGATAGGGGGGATGTCGGGTTAACAATACCTCGAGTAAAAACTTTGAGGGGGGTAAGGACTACAGTGAGCGAGATTGTCTCACTTAGCAGGTTTGGCTGGAGTTAGTCAAGGAACCCCAAGTCAAGTTTAAGGGGGGAATTGTTAGGTATTCTGCCCGTGGTATTATAAATAATGGAGCTTATAAAAGGTTGGAAGGACTTCATTGTAAGGCAAGACCTGGAGGTGAACGATGAAGGCTCACTTGGTCGGATTGGTTAAGGTTTTAGCCAATGCTAATAAGATCTTATTAGGTTGGGTTCTTCCTCGGATTTGGGGTTTTCCCAGATATACATTTGTGTTTATGTGTTTATGGTTGTTGCTGGTTATTTTATATTTATTCCTCTCAGTAATTATTTATGTTATGCAATAAATTTCTTAACAAGTTGGTTGTTCCTCTTGATTATCTAATGAATCAACTAAGTTAATGTCTAAAGCATGGAAATTTGACTCAGCCTTCAATTTGGTCAGTCCCTGACCTTCGATTAACTTAGTGGGCATGATTTCTAAGTCATATTCAAGAATGACAACAATCCATTTGCCTTCTTTTCCATCAAGTCCATTATGTGTCAAAATGTATTTGGCCATTGAACTAGGTACATAAGAAATAATATGGGAATGCAAGATTATACTCTAAAATCTTTTATTTCTTTAACCAATGCAAACGCATGCTTTTCCATGATGTTGTATTTCAAATATGCATCCCTTAAAGCTTTACTAAAGAATTCAATACGCTGCTCAAAACCTTCATCGTTTTTCTGTAGTAAGACTGCTGAAATAGTGTGTTTAGAAGCAAAAGAGAAGATTATGAAATCTTTTGTTAAATTTGGGCTAATCAATATTAGTTCTTTGGTCAATGCCTGTTTAACTAAATCAAAGGACTGTTTAGCCTCAATATTCCACTTTATTTCTGAATCCCTTTTAAGCATGTTTGCTATGTTTCTAAGAATTTTTGCAAGGTTAGGAATGAATCTCCTTAAGAAAATTATTTTACCAATAAAAGATTGAAGCTCTTTGATATTTCTTGGATGATTGATTTTTAATATTGCTTCAATTCTACTGGGATCGATCCTAATTCCATCCTTAGAAATAATGGGACCAGGAATTTTTCCTTCCTCAAGGCTAAACAATGTCTTCTTAGGATTTAGTGAGATGCCAAACCTTCTACATTATTCAAACAGTCTTCCCAGATGTGCTAAATGTTCCTCATCAATTCTAGAATAGACAATAATGTCATCTAGATAAATCACAATAAAATGGCCAATTTCATCGGCAAAGGCAATATCCATTTCTCTTTGGAAAGTGGTTCCAACATTCATTAACCCAAAGGGCATTTTCACATACATGAAAGTTCCCCATGGAGTAGTGAAGGCAGTTTTATCTTGATCATCCTAATGCACTAAGCCCCGGTTATATCCTGATAAACCATCTAATAAGGAAATTCTACTAGACCCTACTACCTTTTGCAATATATGATCCATTTTAGGTAATGGGTAGTTGTCCTTAAGGGATCCCTTATTAAGATTTCTGAAATCAATGCACAATCTGATTTCTCCAGTTTTCTTTCTAGTAGGTACAATGTTAGACACCCATTTAGAGTATCTAAGAGGAAGTATAATTTTAGCACCATACATCCTTTTTACTTCTTTCTCAACCAAAGGCATTAGGACAATATTTATCCTACGAAGTTTTTGTTTGAATGGTTTTTGATCTTCCTTGATTGGGATTTTATGTTGTATGATACTAGTGTTGTATGCTTTTAGATCCTCATAATTCCATGCAAGTACATCTATGAAGTCTTTGAAAAGAGCTATGCATCATTGTTTTGTGACAATAGGAAGTGATTTGAGAGTTTTATCATTTTGGGATTATGCTTACTACCTATATTGCATTCTTCTATGTTTTCCCCTATGGGTTCCATTTTTGGCTTTTTTGCCACATCATTAAAATAACAAAGTTCTTCTAATGGAACTAGACCCCTAGTCAGAATATTATCCTTAAGCTGAATTACTTTAAATTCTTCTTTTTCTAGATCTGTTTCATGCAATTCTAATTTATGTACATCTTTACTGACTGAAATATTTACATCATAATCATCAAATTGCTTATCTACATTAACATATTCAACGATATGATTTTCTACTTCACACTCTAAATCTATGCTACTTTCTTCATACTCATCCTTAGATTTCAAAAAGTTTTCAATCTGTTTGTCACTTCCAAATACCTGCCAGTATCTCATATTATCGAGTATAGTTGGATAGTGTTTAAATTCCATTGTATATTGTCTATTGGGGTGAGGCATTTTGCATTTGCTAGTTGAAAAAGCTAAACCATTAGCCAGGACATTCTGATTTATGGGAATGACAACAAGATCATATTCTAGAAAAATTCCTAGAAATTCAAGCATAACATTTCTGTAGGCTCTCAACCTATGATGTTTTGCAGCATATTCTCCTTTGATATGTTTTAGAATTAATTCATAATCCCCCTGCACTGAAATTCTTTTAGCACCCAACCTTTTCAATAATTGCAATCCTAAGAGAAGTGCCTCATATTCTGCTATATTATTGGTGCAATGAAAGTCGATTTTATAGAATGACCTTCTGCATGATTGTTCCCTGAATTGGACACCCAAACACATGCCCCCGAACCTACTTTGCTACAAGATCCATCGAAGCTCATGTTCCAAAACGGTTCAGTTTCAATGTTTTGTTGCACAATTTGTGTTTGATTTTCATGTTTATCATCAATGTCATTTTATTATTTAGTAACCTATGCATCAATGTCTCCATCATTATAAAGAATGAAAGAGTCTAGGTCGGAATGAACAGAGTAAAGAGGATAGTTATGTGGCCTCTCTTGACAAGTTACCATATACTTCATTAAAGTTTCCCTATACAGTCTTCTCTGTTGACCAAACACTTGTATAGTGGTGTAAGTCATGTCCATTTGTAGGGTTCCTTGTAATTTTTCTCCCCATGAGCACGACAACAGCATGCCATACTTAGGGGGAATGTCTACAACCACTATATCCATCACTAGACTTTTAGCAGGGATTTGGGCTAAAGTAACACATAAGTCTTAGATAAGACCTGGGCATCTAACTTTGCTAGAAACAAAGGAATACAAATCTTTGTATTGTCTAGTAATCTCAAGTCCTAGTTTTTCCATGAGTGCTCTGGGCATTAAATTATGGGATGCACCTGAATCTAGCATAGCATTGTGGAGAATTTTATCATGAATATTCAAACTGACATAAAATGGAGGGACTCGTCCTTCTTGTGGTTTACCTTCTACTTCTGGCCCAACTAATAGTTCAGGCTTATCATCATTCAAATTTACATCGTCAGTTTTCTCCCCAATGTTTAATGCTTTCATGACTTGAGTCATGTATGTATTTTTGTTCATTAATTCAGTCAAGGGAATAGAATTTTTTAGCTTGGCGAGTTCATTTTCTATGTTGAATGGTGTTTGATTCTTAAGCAGATTTGAAAAATCAGACTTATCAACAACTACTTTTATGCGAAGTTTTGTTTGTTGACTAGTAGAAGGGAGATCATTTTGAGTAGTTTTTAAATGAGCATCAATGTTCTTTTTTGTAGTAGCTTCTATTGGCTTCTTTCCAAGGTTTCCAGTGGTTTTCTTAGGAATATTTTCTGTTGTTTTCTTGGAATCAAAATCAGAGACCCTTTTGACAGGATTTTCTGTTGTTTTCTTGAATCAGAATCAGAGACCCTTTTGACAGGATTTTCAGCATTCTTTTTATTGGCAGTAACTTGACTTTTCTTACTTCTAAGATTATACTACCTATGGAATCCCATTATGGCATTTTCAAATCCTTGTTTGTATTCATCTAACTCTTCAGAATCCATTTCAGTTTGGGCTATAAGAAAAATTTATTGCTCCTCTTAAGTGAGGAAAATTGTTTCCTCGTCACTTATCCCTAACAAATTTATTTGATTATCATCCAAATATTCCACAATATTCCCCTCATCATTTGTGTAATTTTCCTAAAAAGGAGGGTGGACTTGTTGGTCTGGTCCCTTTTATTCTCTTTGTTTAATTTGGGGAATATTCCTTCTAAAATTTTGGTTTCTAGTTTGAGGGACAGTTTGGTTTTCTCTTGCTTGAGTTTGGTCATTAATGTTCACTCTTTGCATCATTTGATTCACTACTCTGACTAAGTTATCAATCTTATGGTCAACAACAGAAGTATAAGGTTCTTCTTTTATGGTTACTCTGCGTTTAGACTTCTATCTGGCTTTTTTGGCGAGGATATTAGCTTCAATTTTAATTGCATTTGCTTGCATTTCTTCCAAATTTGACGGGTCTCCCTCTCTCTCTCTCTAAGTTGATATTCCATGTCTACATCGAAACCATATTGAAAATCAATCAGAGATAGGCCAGGGGAGGGCTTGATGTCTTGTGGAATGGCATTGTAAACAATATTGAATCGTTCACAATCTTCTTCCACGATTTCATTGGCTTTTCTTTTTAACCTTTTATATTCATTTAGGAGTTGAAGTGAATTCTGCTTGATCTTCCATCTATCTAAAAGAATTTGATGGAAAGCATCAAGGTCGGTTATACTTCCTGCAGGTAAACCCCTAAACCATTTATTGGCATCACCTCCTAAGATTTGGGCAAACAATCTCATTTTAACATCAGCTTCATCCACTTCTTGGAGGTCAAACACATCATTCATCCTATCTACGTGGTGTTGGGTAGTATTAGCACCAATATTATCAAAGGCCACAATTTTGGATGGATAATCTGCAGGCATAGAATTTAGCTGGCCTGGTAACACCAAGGGTGCATACCTCCCTGCCATAACTGTCCTTGTAGATTGACTTGAGGATGGACCTAATGGAGGTGCAGTTTTGATAACTACAGGGATAGTAGGAATAGTAGTTTGAAAAATCAGAGGTAGGGAAGTTGAAACTATGGAATGAGTAGGACTGGGAGGCTGTAGATGTATATATTGGGAAGACTAGCTAGACAAGGAGGTTGTTGCAACAGTCAAAGCAGAGAATTCAACAGATTGCTGAATAAGAGCTTCTTTGATAGCTTGGTCCAAGACTGAAACTAGACCTTGTAATTTGTCAAATTGTTGTAAAGATTCAAGATCAGGATCTGTTTCAAGGACTTTGGTTTGAGATATATATGGTTGCAGTATGGATTTGTCTATGACAATTTGATCTACAGAAGCCTCAGACTTTGATCTAAACAAACTTTGCTGGAAAGGCAAATCAAATTCTATGTCTTGTAAAGTTTCAAATTTCTCTAGGAGAGAATTATACCTAGACAAAGGAATATTCTCAAGGAGAGAATTGAAACTAGACAGAGGACCATTATTACCTTGACTCTTAGCAAAGCTTCTCTTTCTCACCAGTTTCTCAGGGTCATCTACAATTTCAGCAACATTGGGATCGAGGTGATATCCAGTGTAAATTCTTTTGGGAGATAGGGGATACAGTAATTTCTTACTGAAATACTATTTTTAAACTATGAAAGAATAATGTTTTGGAATAAAATGTATTCTTACCCAGTATGGTCGCCACTATGTTATCGTTCTGTATTTTTGAGGTTGTGGGAGTAAATACATTGGACAACATCAAACCACTTTTGAAGCTAGGATCTAGCCCTTCTAGCTTCAGAGAGGGGCCTCTCTTTATGATTTAACTTGGTTTTTAAGTTGATCTTAAGCTAGTTATGATTATGCTTGGTTGTTTGTTTGAATTTGGTTGATTGGTTTGGTTGATTGATCTAACCAAATTAATTTCTTTCCATTGGGCTATGGAATCAAATAAAGCTAGATATTGCATCAATATGTCTAAAGAATAATCACAGGGTGAGCTAGTTGCATTTATTGTATCCTTAAAGTGAATTATGAAATGGAGAAGAGGTGATTTCAGTAATGATCAATAAGCATTTAATAATTTTTCAATCAGACTTTAGAATAAAAACATAGAGATTGTAAAAATAGTCCAAATAAGGTGTTCAATTAACAAATCTTATTTTTCACATTTCCTGTTTTACAATTAGATTTTCAGATGATTATAACGTAGAGAAAAACAATGGAACAACTGTTACAATAGGAAGAACATCACCACTAAATTCCAGCACAAGAATCATGTGAAAGTCTTTGTATTATTGACGCTCCAGTGGCATGGAAAAAGGTACAATGCTCAATAGAAAAATTACATTGATCAAGAACCGACCCTCAATACTTCGAATGAATAAATTATTTATACAATATTTCCAAAAAGATTACAATGAATGTGGCATCAACATGGCAATCTATTATTAACTACAAAATAACATAATGAGTAATGTGCCCACAAAAGGTGAATTCGGTGAAGTGATCTGGATGTCTGGCACTATTTGAGTGGAGAACAGTTGCTAAGTTGCCACAATTTGGGTGTTGCGCTAGATGTAGCTAATCTTTTCTTTAATCTTGAAATTTGCACATTTTATCCCACTGCTCTTCATCTGGGATAGTGATTTTTGTTGCCTTGCGGTAGATCTCATCTACCTCGGTATATTTAGAAAATGTAGGCCTTACCACGAAAATATGCTTTATCTCATGTTGAATGAACATAATGTTACTGATAGCTTTGAAAAATGCTCTCCCTGGCATAACGCCTTTAATGTGGGAAGACTTAGGAGTATCCATTGCAATGTCTGTAAGCTTCTTCTTACAATCTTCCCTGGTCATTAATTTGTCATTAATTACAAATAAAGAAGGTAGACCCCTCTTTGTTAATACCTTTATTTTGGTGAAAAATCTGTTGACTACTACTTCCAAACTATGACATTTTTTTTGCAAGCTGCATAATCAAATTTTTCTTTATAAGAACTTTCTTTACTTCTAAAATTGTCTGTGTCCTATCCTATACTCCCAAATCATCCAGCTCATATCTATTTTTGGAATTGAGAAACTTGATGATGTTGTTGGCTGTGGCAGGCATATCTCCCAACTCATTGTTAATAGTGGAAATGGTCTATTTGGCTTTCTAAATCGACTCTTTCTGTTCAAATATCATCTGAGAACATGGTCAGATTTCATCCATGGCTTCAATTATATTGTTCCATATAATTTCCTTAACTTCAGCCAATGTGTGGCCAATGGAGGAATCAGTTGCGGGTTTCTGCCATGCTTCTATCTGGTTTTGAGCTCTTTGTAGCTCTATTGCATGGAAAGTCTCAGTCTTTGCCTTTTGATCTTGCAGAATATTAACTTGAACCTACAATATTTTAGTTTCTTCTGTTTGGAGAGACATATTCTCCACTACACTAGCCAGTTGGTCTGCAGTATTCCCCATGTTTGTTGTAGAAGAGGTAGATGTAGAAACTGTTGTAAGAGGTACGACTTCCAAAGGGACAATAGACATTGTTGTAGCTTGCTCATTTTCTTTGATTATTTTCTCCATCTCTATTTCCATTTGTTTCAATTGTACATTTTGCTCCATCATGAGCTTCATCATGTCTACTTTCATTGACTCTATTTCTTCAATGTCTTTGGCCAGAGGATCTTCTGTAGCTGGTAATTTCAACTATTTTCTTAATGTTTCTATGTTTGCATTCTTCTTTCTTATGATCTCTTATGTTGCATTGGTGTTTGAAGGATCATATCCAATCTTGATTACCAAGTCCTCCAAATATTTGATCCTTGTGTCTTTGGCAAGTGAAGAGACTTTCTCCATCTTTAATTGTGACTGGAAATTAGCTAAAGTAACCTGAAATTTAGACAAACTCATAACAGTGTTAGTGAATGTGGATGAAATCATTTGACCAGTTTGTTTGTGCATCTCCATTTGATCAATGGGATATATGTCTTTTACATCAAACTCAAATGAAGTCTTTTTGTAATATGATGCTACCTTAGGCTGTGGGATCTGTGCTTGGAGGAAATCCATCTGCATTTTTCCTTTCTCAGAGTCAAAGGCTGACAGTAGTATTTTTTAAGAACTGGAAGTCTGCTTCCAGAACTGATTATATGTATTGATCTTCAAAGATTCATTTCTCACTTTAATCTCCTTGAATATATCAAATATGCTCTTTTCTATCTCCCCTATGGCAGATGTGTTGGTTTGCATAACTTTTTGTTGATCCTGTGAAGTTTTCGAGGTGGTAGGAGAGAGTGTAGTCTGATCACTTACTAGTGAGGAAACAAATGTCTCTTTGGTGGTGATGATATCCTCTTGAGTTGACTCCTTGCTTAGGTTAACTTTGGGATTGAGCTTAGTCCTCTTCCTATATATGATTTTGAAGTCTTCACTGTGAGAATCAGTCACTGGAGGTGACTCTTCTTCTCTGATCCTTTTTGTTGCTTTCTCCTGTGCGATAAGAGTCTGTAATGTTGAAGTTGACACCAATTGCTCCTGTGCCTCTTGTAGAGTGTTCTCAGTCCATTCTAGTTGGTTCTTGTATCTCTAAATCTCTGGTCTAGATGTATGAAAATACTCTGTAGATTTATTCTCTACCCTTAACTCGGAGATGACCCCTAATGGATCATATGACCATGTAAAGTTGAGGCTGAATTTCATTTCTTTCAAAAATTTGTCTGCTTCTTCCCCCGCTGCCCTGATGTTGTAGATGAAAGGCCCTATTTATGTTTTGATCTTGAATTGAGACTTCTTCTAGGCAGACAAAAAATGAATCTCATCTACATTGAGAATTTTCCTGATGTATTCTAGAGCAAAAATCCTCATTAGTGGGAATTTTGGCAGTTTGTAAGGAGCAAGTCCACACCCATATATCCTTAACTCTGTGTAATTTTGGTAAAGATACCAATCTCCTGTCTGGACTTGGTTTGATAACTGCAAAATTTCCCTAATTTCTTCATCGATTCTTGGCTCTGACTTGCTTCTTAGGAGACTGAGTGCTAGATGTACAAACATTTCTATGAATTGTTTGTATGAATATTATTTTTGCTCCTTCATTACTAGTGTAGTCCAGAAGATGACAGATTGTTGATTTCCCTCTTCATCAAAATTTTGTAGTGCAAGCTTGAGGTTGTCTCCCTGAAAATACAAAAACATATATACTAATATAGAAGCATATTTAAATACTTCCTAAGTTTGGAATTTGACAAACTATTCATGGATGGAATCTACAAGGAATTGGCTGAAATTGAATAAGATGGAAGGCTTGGAATCTGTGGAGAAAATGGAAAGAAAACCTACAATAGCCTCATCCACCCACTGATTTGAGTAATAACTAAGGAGGTAGGAGATGCCTGTGATAATGTGCTTGGATCTCTCATGGAAAATGGAGGATGGATAGGGAGGCTTTTTCTTGGGTAAAGGAGCATCTTCAGGCAAGAAAAGCTCAAGAGTTTTGGCTCTTTTTGCAAAGTCTAGCTTCTGATACAATTTAGTGAGGGCTTCATGAGAGAAAGGAGTGGCATTCTCTATAATAGGTGCTTGCATCATTTGATCTATTGATTGGGCAGTAACGATGAATAAAATTTCTCTTGTAGGGGCAATAACCATTCTTTGACTGGGTAGGTAACAACCATGACATTTCTTGATGAATTCAAGGGTACTGTGTATGGGGAAAGATATAATGGGGAAATTTGGATTCCCACAGTTCAATATGATCTGACTTATCAATGAACTTGTCTTCTAGCCAACAATACATTTCAAACAAATCAAACTCACAAAGGGTTTCATGAATTTTGCAGTCCCTGTCTACCAAAGGTATATGGAAAAAATCGATGGGAGGGTGGATCAGAGGACTCACAGGTTCTTCATGTCCCTTGTATTTAGGAGGCGTGATTGGATAAAGCTAAGAACACTGATGGAATGGTGATTATGCAGGTTTGGAGTATGCAGAGAAAATGGATTTCAGCAGATAGGAAAACAGAGGCAGTAATTGGCACGATGGTTAACTGGTGTGATGCTCGAGCGGGTGAAGTTGTTGCAATTCGAAATGGAAAACCTATCATAGAAAGATGATATTATCATAGTGTAGAACCAGTGAATAGGCGAAAAAAGGAAATTTATGGCTTTCGAGCTTCCTGTTGATGATGGCGCAGGTCTGTTACATTAACGGTTAAGTAATTAAATTACTTAGCAGAATGATTTTGGAGGGATTGGATGTGATAGGCAGGAGCAACGAATAAATGAGGTGGCGGGAGCGTAACAGAGATGGCAATGGTTTCATGCCAAGGAGAAAACCATTTCGGAGGGGGCTTGAGGTGGTTAGTGGTTTGGGCACGGGGGGGGGGGGTGTGTTCAAAAGCACAAGGATGGTGCCACGTTGTGGGAGGGCGGGTTCCCAAATACCACCCATTTCGAACCCCCCCTCCGTAAAAATCAGATGGTGAGGGGGGGGGGGGGGGGGGGGCTGAAACATAATATTGGTTGTCGGATGTGAAGTGGTGGGTTTAGATGAGGTGAAAGGCAGCGGTACTTTATTGCGATGTGATGGGTGAATGGTGGAGTAGGGAAATGAATTTAATGGGATAATGCACTAGATGCGTGGTGCGGTAGGGAACTGAATGAAATATATAAGCGAGGGAATGATGGTCAGGTGATGAAACTTATGAATAATGGGATAATGCACCAAATGTGATTTAATACAATGAACCTTAGAATAAACCTTTATCTCTTTGCTTTCCCCTTGCGCATGAAAATACCTTTAACATTTGACTTAGGATAAAGAAAAAAAATAAAAAAATAAAAAAATAAAAAAATAAATTATACTTTTCCTGAAATCACCATTCTATTTCTACCTACCCTCTCATTTCAATTCTTTTACTAAGCTAGCATTTTTTCTTCTTCCCGCTTTGCAGGGTGCATTTAAACTAGCAGACCCAAATCACTTTTTTAATGAAAATCTATCCTATTCTATCACTTATTTCACCATTGGTTCATATTAGAATGTTGAATCAATTCTTATTTCTACCTAGCTATTGATTTACCAAGATTAAACTATTTGGTAAATCTTTATTCACTAACCTATTCAACAGAAATTTAAATGTGTTCATTCATGATTAAAATGTATGATTTGAACATAACTTTAGTCATTGTGGCATTCAAAAACAACTTGCACACAACCTTATTTGATAGTAAACTAAAAGAACTAACTTATTAGTAGTGGCATTTAGACTTGCAACACTTTGCGTGTTATTTTCTATTTTTTTTTTTATTTTTTTATTTTGTGGGGTTCTTATTTCCTTTTTTTCTTATTCATTTTTTTTAACATACCCTCTTTACATTTTCTTTTTCATATATTTTTGGAAATCATTTGAATATTGAAATTATGTACAATATGAAATTGCAATTACAAAATACTCTATCACCTTGAGATCATATAATTTATAGGACCCTAACACAGGTGAGGCCACTTGGAAGCCTTCCATTGGCCTATGAGGTACAGTCAACCTGCCCAATCACCCTATCGAGTCAATGTACGAACTGCTCAGTTAGCAATCCTGCATCCAACCTACAAAATGGTTACTTGGGTGGATGTGGGAGGAGGGTGTTACAATATCTATGAAGAAACATTTCTAGATCACATCATCTTGGAGACCCGAGAAACATTTCTGATCTGCACTCATTCTCCACCGAGATGTTGAAGTATCTTGAAGATAAAGAAGGCTAGAAGACATTATCATCTTCTTCAAAAGCTATAAGGAAAGCTACGTGTCATTACAACAAGGATCCCCTCCTTATCCTTGAAGAAGATCCTCCAAGGAAGCATCAAAACACTCTCATCAATCTACACCAAGAAAAGGAAGCTATATCTAAAGGAATTAACATCATAAAAGGAGAAACCCCCTTTATTGAAGAAATGCTTTTCATTTGGAAGAAGATCATCCAAAAGGAACACTAATACATCTTCTTGAACTACCATCAAAGCAACCAAGTTGAAGATTTCATCTTCACTTTTCAAGTGAGTATCTTTCATTCTATAATCAAATTTGGTAAAATGGCTTCATTTTTCAAGGAGATCTATAACCTCGTTGGGTCATCGAAATTCCTTGTATGGAAAAGGAGGATAGATATAGTCCCTGAAGAAAGTCAAGTCATTGAACATATCTATGAAAAGGTTTCCTCTGAATACATGGAAAGGAATTCTTATGAAAGGTCCGCTCATATAGCAGTATTGGAGACATCGAAGAGATATATGATAAGTTGGTAAAACTATTCTCTGAAGATGAAACAAAGAAGGTCACATCACTTAGATCTGATCTACACAAATTGAAGGTATCAAAGGATAAAATGTTATCTTCATCAGATCTCAATTGCAAGCTCTGGGATGGAATAATCTTCATACAACTAACTGATGAACAAGGTAACAAATGTCTATGAGGATAAGAAGGCTATCCCAGTCAACAACTTGTGGCTTCTATGCAAGATAGAAGAAGACAGGTTGAGTGCAAAAGTGTTGAAGGATCAAACAAAAGGATTCACACATTTTGTCAAAAGGAAAGAAGAACATAGCTAAGATTCAATGCTATGAGCATTACAGGAAAGATTGTCCTAAATTCAAGAAGGGGAATAACAAGAAAGATAGAGAAGAAGTGGAGAAAGTTGAAATAAGGAATTCCAAGAAAGAGGAAAAGCATTAGAAATAAGAGCTCATAACATCACTATAGGAAACATGAAGGATATATGATAGTAAACTATGAAGGATATAGCTCTTGAGAACCTCATTAAGAAAGGGAATAAGTCATCCAGGACAAGTCTCATCATACATCAAGTCAAAAGGAAACATCTATTGGATAGGGATATGTAAGATCCTCAAAATTCTCTGATGAAATCCTCATAAGAGCATTCACAGATCTATAGTGGAAGCGAGTGTTTCATAAGGAACTCCAACTTGTGGAATTCATGGGATGATGGTATGATGGCATAAGAAATGAAGCAGAACAAGGAGTTGAAGATATTTTCAATCAAGAAAGTTGTTGAAAGAAGCCTAGATGACCTAAAGGTAAATGAGGTATGTATGCTTGTATTTGATTTTATAATTTCATGTTGTATGGTTGAAGGTAACATGGATCACTACTCTATTTTGAGAATCATGATCAAAGGAAAGGGATCTCCTCCTATGAAATAATGTCGAAAGGCATGGGTCACACTAGATGAAATCAACATAATATATCCTCATATGAAGTATGAGGAGATTGACTACAATTGAGGAAATATGAATAGAAGCTCCTAGGAGTAAAATGTGTGGAGAAAGGAAGGAAGAGATCGTGAGATATGCAACCATGGTAAAAGCTATAAACATCTGAAAGACCAAGAAGATTTGACTAAGAAATTTCCCAAAAAGATATGAAGACCCTCATGGAAGTCTGAAAAAGATGGAGACCCTTGGCAATGGATATATTTGGGTGATATGTCAAAATGTATGAAGGATGTTGATGCCCACTGGAAGATGTCATGATGAAAAACCATCACAAAGGTAATTTCGATTTAAGTGTTCATTTCTTATTTTTGAAAAAATATCTGGATGGGCTTATATAGGGCTACCGAAGAGAAGAACTATGAATGTCTTCCATGAAGAACCATGCAAAAGGCTGAAAGAACTTATCTAGAGAAAGAAAGCTTGATGAAGGTAGCATAACATGAAGAAATGATAGATGAAGGTTGATGTATCACTTTCTGATGAAAAGAATGATGACATGACTAACTCGTGGATGGTATGTGCCCTATGAAGAAGTACCAAAAGATAAAGACTCTATAACGAAGAAGAAATTCATGACATCGAAGAAAGGATTTCTTCAATCAGTTGATTGTCCCATTATCTCCACTTGAGGAGCTGATGTAGGTCCCTATTTTGAGAGGGAGCCTGGAAATTTTCTTACCTGGAAGAAACTTGGAAATTCCTAAGCCAAGAGGGAGCTTAGGTACGTTCCTTGTGTAGGAATGAGTAAATTCCTTTAATGTAATAGAAATGTCCTCCCTAATTGAGAGGGAGAGATAAACACATCATTCTGGTCTTCACTTGGGAAGACAAAATGAGAGGATTGGGTAATCATTTGGCATATGATACTCTTTGAGGATGAGATAGGGAATCTAATAGAAGAGTATTCATGGAGGATCGATATTCTTTAAGGGCTAGGGAGTCCAAGATAAGAATAATCCTCATGGAACATATCTTGAGTACCCAGGTGGGATATGTTTCGAGAAAGACAATGATGAGAGTGTCAATAAATCATTGGTCTCGCTGGCATTGAGCTCAGATCTTATGGAGAGATAGATTTCTTAGTCAAGGCCTTGCAATGTAACAATGCTAGTTGATATGATGCTAAACAAATGGGTTACCAATCTGATTCTTCTTATGATAAATTCTTGAGATTGAGAATGACCAAGTACCATTATGAATAACTCCCTATTTAAGAGGGAGTGTTGTAAAATGTAACTAGGTTCGGTCTTCAAAATGTAACTAGGTTCGATCTTCAAAATGAAATGTAATTATGATTTTTGTAAATGGTGAAATGAAGAGAATAAAAATATTATTGTAATGCCTTGTTTTATGGGTTTCATGAGAAAGAGGTTTATTTTAGATGGCTCCCATTGAGATCCTTAGGATTTGTCAAAGAGTCAATGTCATAATAAAGAAGCTCTTCTTGAGCATATGTATCAAATGTATATAAGTCTACAAAATCCCTCCAACGACAAGCACTAGCTCTCTTCATCATGTCGGCTTCAAGTTAAAGTAAAGATCTCATGTTGGCTTCAAGCAATGGAGACACATCTATTCGGATGTATAAGTCAGCTCATATTGATGTGAAAACCACTATATATAAGCGTGTAAACACTTTGCATATCACACAATTCAGAATTTTGATTCTTTTGTAGTTCTCGGTGGACAATCACAGTGAGGAATTCAGATCTCATGTCACAGTATAGAGTTCAGACTAAACAGAAGAGAAAACAAGGGTTTGTTTAGGATACTGTTCGGTTCTCCACAATGAAAGAAGTTTGGATATGTCTCTTTGTAATTTCAAGTAGACAGTGACAGTAAGAAGTTCAAATCTCTAGGTAAAGGCCTCAATGCTATAATAGTTCAGATGAGGGTATCTATAACATAGCTAGATGATGTGTAGAA
>APFE031657264.1:122474-150737 GCA_000404065.3 Pinus taeda | reverse complement strand
TGAAGTCCAGCCTTAAAAAGAAGTTTGAAATGACAGACTTAGGACATTTACATTATTTTCTCGGTCTTCAAGTCTTGCAGTCCAAGGAAGGTATTTTCCTCTCCCAATCCAAGTATGCCTGTGATCTTCTACGCTTTTTTCACATCGAAGATTGTAAGCCAGCTCCTTCTCCCTTTGAGTCTGGAGTCAAACTTTCAGTCACTTGTACTTCCCCTGAAGTTGATGCTACCTTATACTGTCAACTTATAGGAAAACTTTTGTATTTAACCCATACTCGTCCCGATCTTTCCTTTGTTGTTGGCCTTGTTGCTCGGTTTATGCAAACCCCACGTGAAAGTCATTGGAAAGCAGCTAAATGAATACTTCGTTATGTTTGCGGTACAGTTCAGTTTGGCATTCATTACAGTGCTGAAGCATCTCCTCTATTGGTTGGTTTCACTGATTCCGATTGGGCTGGTGACCGTGATGATCGGAAGTCTACTGGTGGTTATGTGTTCACTCTTGGTTCAGGACCTATTACATGGGCTTGCAAGAAACAAGCTGCGATTTCTCTTTCTTCAGCAGAAGCAGAGTATCGTGGTGCCGTAGAGGCTAGTAAGGAAGCCTTGTGGCTTCGTCAGATCCTATCAGAGTTTGGTTTTCAGCAGCAGCATCCGACTACACTTTGGTGTGATAATCAAAGTGCCATTCAGCTTTGCAAAGATCCAGTTCAGCATCAGCGCAGCAAACACATTGAACTACACATGCACTTCATCAGAAAGCTCATTCATGACCATGTTCTTGAAGTGCAATATTGTTCAACAGATGATCAAGTTGCAGACATCTTCACAAAGGCTCTCACAGAGGCGAAGTTCACTAAAATTCGATTTATGGTTGGAGTTCAGGAAGTTGTCACTAAGGGGGGATAGGCTCTAGTGCCTCCTTCCTTCTCCTATTGTGTCATATTTGTAAATCCTTCAATCCTATCCCAAGTTGTTCTTAAGGGGGGATGTTAGGATATTCCGACACATAGGAAATAGTTAAGTTCGACTTGGTCTAGTATAGAGTTAGGTAAAGTGTGTTTCTTTACCGTTGTACATTTTGTAACTTACAATCCGACGGTCACGATATGTAGTGATCCGACGGTTCATTCTCTCCTCGGTATTACCGACACTTGATCCGTGGCTTGACACCCGATTGGTCCATGAATTCTATTTAAAGCGCACGGAGGGTCATTTGTAGGTTCACCGTGCATGAGAGAAGCTTATGTAAATTTTCATTCTTTTATTAATAAATTTCCTGTGGTAGCCACGTTGGCATAGGGCGTGGACTGTTTCCCTCTCTGAGGGTTTTAACCACGTCAAAATACTGGTGTATTGATCTGTGATCTGTTTGTGAGTGGTGTCCTTTTGGTGTTCTGTCTGAGGAACTTACCCTGTATATTCCTACATTTTCATTCCAGTCCATTTTTAAAAATGAACACAAAACATTACATATACCAAAACCCAAAAAAAAAATTAATAATGCATTGACTTATGCCCATACCTATCAAATAAATTCACTATACTTCCGTAACTATAAAAAAAAACAAAAAAACTAAAAATCCTACCAACATTCTACGAACTACATTAAATCACATTAATTTCTTTACGTGGGTGGTCAACCAAAAAGTTCAAGCAGGTTGAAAACGATCGAAGTGCGTTGACATGATCCTACAGCCACACAATCCAAACGATGTTTAATGTCCTGGGGATGGGCAGTTTTGTGTTTGTACACTGGACGCGTGTCATTTGGTCGGGGTGTTCGGAGGCCTTCTGACAAATACCACAAATGCTAAAAGGTGGTGCGAAATGAAACTGGTGGTTTTCTGGAGCAGCGCTGCAATAAATGCGCGCAGGTGAAATTACGGTTTCAACAACCTTGTGTTAGAGAAATAATAATGGTTAACCTTGTATTTATTTATTTTTAACCACATGGTGAATCAGTAACTGTCAAGCTTAATCTAGGGGAGACCCAGCATCAAACCTCATAGTTGCCACTATAACACCAAGAGCATAACCAACTACCTGCAAGTCGGGTATACTAAGTTCCTATGATTTTAACAAGAACAGACTCACGGGAAAGCGGAATCCACCCCTCTAGCCACCACCACAACAAGCCATTGTACTCAATGAGATTTGAACTTCAGTTTGCTTCGGTTTTCCCGGGCTTCGCCCATGTGACTTAACGTCAAACCAAACATCACTGTAAATATTTATTGAGAACCAAAAGAATCTATGAGAGTAAGCCTACTTCAAAGGGTACCCTTGAGTAGTGGCGTAAATTAAATGATTATGAAATATGCTACATTAACTAAATGGTAAATGAGAAGTTAAGTAAAGAGTGGAGATTTTACATCTAGATTATGAGACCTACTTAACTATATTATCCGAAGGTTATATGTAGAGGAATGTAAATTAAAACCATATATATATAGTATGATTATCATCTTAGAAATTCGGTAAGGAAAAAAGAAAAAAAAAGAAAAAAAATTAAGAAAATGGAGATAGATAACAAGTGGTATCGGAGTTAGGTTCAAATAATAAAGCCTATGGATAGCTTGAGGTAATAATTCAGACATTATTAATAGTTATCTAAGATTGAAAAAAATATTATCCAAAGGATATCTAAATAAAAAATTATTCGGCTTAACTCTGACATGAAATTGGTTCCTTTGATAGATCATATCCTAGGTTCCTCTAAATGCTCAATTCCAATAAAGGTATTAAATAAGTTGGTTACCAGGGAAAAAATATGGAAATCCATGTTATCAAAGTCTCACTTAAAACACCCTATCGAATTTGTAAAGTGTTTGATCTTTCCACTAGTAATGGGTTGTGGTGTGTCACGATTAAAGAAAGGATAATTGAGATTCAAGAGATAATATTGGGAATAAGTTTTTATTTTTATCAATCGATTGATGAATACCTAGAGCTGGAACCTTTCTAGGAGGTTTGCAATGATAAATATGAAAGAATATGCATTGAATTAGCATTAAAATGAGGTATACATGCTAGATTTAGAAGGGAGCAGAATTAAATATATGGCAATATTGCACATATAATATTTTGTTGTCTTATATAAAACACAAAGGCCATACCATTTTTTCCTATTCCCTCCGATTGAAATTGTGTTTGATCTATCTATCATGATCTAATTGTTATGTGGATAAAGGACAATTATGGGTCATAGTGGTATATCAACTCCATTTATAATGAATTTGTGTGCCACCTTTTTAAAAAATATAAATTGTTGGAGGTTGAATTTAAAAAAACCCAACAACATATGTGCCATTTTAAGTTACTAACACCTATAGTCTTGGGTAGTTAAAAGTATTAAGAGGTGGAAAGAATCACTCAAATATATTAAGTTGTTTATTTTGAGAAAAATGTTAAACTTGGAAGAACATAAAATCTTCCCGGAAGAGAAAAAAAAGGTTTTATAAAAAATGTTAGGCAAGTGGATAAGGAATTCCACAAAAGCTAGACATCGCTTAAAGGAACTCTATCATGAAGGAAAGGTATCAAATACCTTTGAAAGGAATCAACATGGGTCGTTGATAAGTAGGGAAGAACATCTCAGCATGGGTGATGAGCTCGTGGAATTGGCTCAAGGTTGGGAGGTGAAATGTACAGGAGTATGAAGTTATCTTCTCTCTTTTACTCGTGATTTTGGATGAAAATTAGGTTTTTATATTTTAATGGCTATATTTATTTTTACTCTATCATAATATATTAGTATAATTAGTGATGAGGGCATCTTAATATTTAAGAATATGGAAATGAAAAGTGGTTACTTATTTATTGAATTCTGTAATTACGAATGAGAGGCCTATATTTGATATTGGAATGATGATTTTTATTGTAATATATTAGTATAATTAGTAATGAGTGCAGGTTAATATTTAAGAATATGGAAATAAAAAGTGGTTACTTATTTATTGAATTCTGTAATTACGAATGAGAGTCCTATATTTGATATTGGAATGGTGATTTTTATGCAATGATTGCTTGCTAGTCTCATTGGCATTATGGGTTAGTAGCCTAGGTGCAATTGATCTAACAACTTCCGTTATAATTAGTTGATGCATGTCGATGTAGGTATCAACATTTTAATTTATACATTAATAAACCAATAAGTGATATGAAGGAGAGGCTAGGTTGATATTGTAGTACTCTATAATTATACCCAGTTTGGTGTCGAATATGAAATATGGGAATATCTCATATTTTATTACATGGATGGGAAGTTAAAAAAAAAATGATAAATTAGATGCTATCACATATATCACATCATTCCAATAATATGTATGTATATGCTAATGATACCAGTATATACCTTTCTATAGTAAAGACATTGAGAAGACCTTGAGTTCGATAGATTTTGTAAATCAATATATAATGGCTTAGATGTATTATAAAAAGGATAACATCGTGATGTTGACATCACCAGTTAGGGAGGATATCCGGATGGACATGTCAAGTTAAATTCAGCAACATGTTATGGTAAAAGATTAATTATTTCCCAATGACTGATACCGTCGGGAGTCACTAGGAGTCACGAGACACAAATTGGGTAAAGGAGATTGACTGTGGGGAGATGGAACTTGAACTATATGTAACAACATGGAAATTAAATTAATATGATATTAATAAAAACTAGAAATCAAAAGAGAAAATTAAATTAATATGATATTATGAAAAGTTAGAAATCAATAGACAAATTGATTCTTATGTTGCGAGGAAAAGAAGAAAGAAATTATATAGATAACCTTGATGGATATTAGGCAGACTTTAGTTATGAGTTGATGTATATGCAAACATCAAATAGGAATAATAAATCAATTTCTTTCTGCACAACCCAATTGGGGAAAACAAAGAAAATATAGGCGAATGGGCAGAGGTGCCGATAAAAAAATGAATGTGTGGATCACCTAAGCACAAACTCACAAAAGTATATATATTATATATATATATGTATATTATTATTATAATGCAATGAATTTTATTTTCTGTAAGATATATAAAGAGGCTATTTGTACATTCGCTTGAAATTCTGAATAGTTTCATATGTTATCATTTTAAGCAAAAAAAACACTGGAACATATAAAAAAGGAAAAAAATATATATATATAATATAAATAAAATAAAATTAAAATAAATATATAAAAATATTAGAATATTAATAAAATAAAATAAAATAGAATATATAAAAAATAAAATAAATAAGTAAAAAATCAAAATAAAATAATAAAAACAAATGTAAAAAATAATAAAAATTAAATTAAAATAAAATTAAAAATATTAAAATTAAAAATAAAAATATAAAATAAAAAATAAACCAATAAATAATTAAATAAAAATTAATTTAATTATTAGAAAATAAAAAAATAAGAAAAATCAATAATAACAATAAAAATAAAAATTAAACATACAAATAATTAAATAAATTAATAACCATAATAAAAAATATAATAAAATATAAAAAAAAAAATGAAAAATAAAAGTACTATAAAATAGGCAGGATATATATATATATAGGGAAGGAACATATAGTATATGAAATTTCCCTAACACTTGAATTAAACGCATATAAATAAAATACTTGCAAAATGTCGAAGGAAGGGTTCATCCCTGCCAGCCGATTAGACAATTAGGAATAACAGCTACTGGAACACACTATAATCATATGCAATCTATGTAGAAAGAAAATGATAATATACAAGTACAAGGAAAAATATAAATTGTTTTCCATTCTCGATCTAATGCTTATTAAATTTTGATTGCTCTATAGAGTGACATATGATAGGATCGTGCTCATCAAGTTAAACAAGGCACGATAAGAATAAACTTGGAATAACCACCGGAAAAGAAAGTGGCTCATGGGAAATGGGTTGGAGGGACAACTGCGTTAACATATAATTCTATCCCTCTGTATATATCAACACACCGAGAGACGCAGAGTAATTTTTGAATATAAGTTCTTTTAATTATAGATCTTATGCTTAAGAGGCATGCCAGCTAACATATTTAATATTTTCGCTTAACCGGACATACTAAAATCAAAGTTCATATAATAGAAAGAGAACAATGCATAACAAAGATTTCACATTTTTATTAAGAGTTTCATCAAATTACCCTTCGTGAGGGTTTGTATAATACCAATGAAGCTCAAAAAAATCAAAGATTCAACTTCACATCACCACGGTAAACCCAAATCTTTTCGCTGGATGCAATCAATGGCTAGAAGAATATTATATGTAACCTCCTATGGTAAATTTCGTGAGGGAAAGGATAAAATTAACATAGATATCATAAACTCTAGAAACATTATACGTTTAATAAATATGCAATAGTAAAATAGAGAACAAAATCAAGAGTTTATACACTTAAATGAGTACAATTCATGAACAAAATTTGTGGTGACCTAGCCTCACAAGGAACATGGGTCAAATTGTTCCCGTAGAAGCAAAAATTAAAGAAGGAAACGAAAATAGAAACCATGCATTGAATAATCTCTCTTCACAACCTTATTGATAGATGCTTCAATAATTTAAAATTACATCAATATCGCCATGGCTCTAAGTTTGGAAAGATTATATATATATATATATATATATATAAAGGGAAAGAACTCTCTATCAAAGCTTAACAATGAGGAGCCACTGCCAGGATAGGAGATGATTCCTCCCTTGGAGTCACGAGGGTGTTTCGAGCAATAGACCTGAGGCAAGAAGGCATAAGAAGAAGGCAGTTAGAGGGACTTAAGATGTTGTCGGTGTTATTACAGAGAAATTAAACAAAAAAAATGAGACAGGGTCGCGTTCAAGGTACAATAAACCTGTTCAAGGAAACCAAATGAAATCATTTACCGTACTTAGAAAAAAATGGCATGCACTAAATAAAACCGAGGAGATGAACCCGCACGTGTAGAAACCATGCCATCTGAAACCCTAAAGCAATGTTGTTCGACGTGAGTGTAATAACGCAACCCAAGATAAGGGAAGAAACCCGAAACTTTTACCATGATGGGCACATGCCCATAACGGAGGGCACAAATCACCTCTCTATATCGGAGTGTAAAACAGGGACATATGTTATGAACCACCTCACAAAAAGATAAAAAATAAAGATCAACACCTTAGAATTCAACCTCTTCAAGTGGGCAACCTCCTTTACATTACACAAATGAACAATTCTTTGATGATATAAATGACAAATCCTCCTTTCCACATATAGGAGTCTAAGGGCTCACAATATAGCCAAAGCCGACCTAATAGTAATAATATAAGGGCATAAAAACAACAATAGTGGGATTCTATGGGGCACAATAATAACAATATGGAGACATTTGGGGCACAACAATAACAATAAGGGATACAATGACAATAGTAATGGAGAAATCATTAGTATTATAGGGACCTAGCATGCCCCTCTCCTTCAAAAAAGTGTTGTCCTTAACGTTTGACTAGTTCTCGATGATTTTGTATAAAATTATCTTCCTCCCATGTGGAACCTTCAAAAGGTAAGTTCTTCCACTTGATGAGATACTCTGAAATTGATCGATTTCATAGCTGTCGAGTTCTTGTTTCTTTCACTACTTCAGGTTCCAATATCATTTTTACTTCCTCATCAAGTTATAGAAATGTTGTTTGAACTGGGAGCTTGTCACCTATAGCCTTTTTTAATCATGACAAATGGAAAATTGGGTGCACTCGAGAAGCTGCTGGAAGCTCCAATTCGTATGCCATAGCACCTATCTTTTGCAACACCTTGTAAAGACCATAATAATTTGGTGATAATTTATTATCCTTCTTAACTTTCTTAAGGGACATTTATTTATATGGTTGTAGCCGTAGGAATACCCAATCACCTACATCAAAACTTCTTTTGTTGTGATGTTGATCTGCCTGTTGTTTCATTCTATTCTGTGCCAAGGTGAGGTTATCCTTTAAGAGTTGGAGATCTTGTTGTTGATGCGTGATGTGATCTTCCACTGCTTGAACCTTAGAATTTTCTCTTAAATATGATGTGATGGATAGTGGGTAATATCTATAAAGTGTCATAAATGGGGTCATTTTTGTTGCTATATGGAAGAAGTGTTATACCACCATTCAACTAGAGGAAACCATTTGACCTATTATATATGTTTATTAGATACAAAGCAATAAAAATATCCTTCCAAACATTTGCTTACTATCTCAGTTTGCCCATCAAATTGAGGATGATAAGATGAGCTATGAACTAACTCAGTACCAAGACAAGAAAATAATTTTATCCAATCATTTCGAGTGAAAATGGGATCTCTATCACTTACAATAATCTTTGGGTTTCCATGTAGATTTTGAATTGTTTCCATAAATGTTGTAGAAAATGTACTCACATTAAATGGATGAGATAATGTACAAAAGTGTGCATACTTGGTAATTCTGTCAATTACCACCATGATAACACTCTTTCCATTGTACTTGGGTAAAACGGTTATAAAATCCATTAAAACTTCCTCCCAACGTTGGCTTGGAATGGATAAATGTTGTAATAGACCCGGGGTTTTAATTGTTTCAACTTTATTTTGTTGGCAAACCAAATATTCTACCACAAACTTTTGAATATCCGATTTAAGGCCATAAAAAAAAAATCATTCTTAACCGTGTGCAATTCCCTAAGACTCTTTTGTTTGAGTTGGGCTTTCTTACATAGGTATAATCGATATTTGTACCATAATAAATCATTTCTCTAGCTAAATGTATCAGGTGTACTGGGATCTTGTTGTAACTTTTGAATGAGTGCCCACACTTCTTTGTCATTCTTCCATTCATCCCTTGCTTTTTTTATCCAATCTGGCTGGATAATAGAAATGGTGCAAAGAAATGCTTCCACAACCTCATTCTTTCTTGAGAGTGCATCTGCCACAACATTTTTCTTTCCTTTTTTGTAGATGATCTCAAAGTCATAACCCAACATATTTGTGACCCATTTTAGCTGCTCTTTCGAAGATAATCTTTGTTCATAAAAATATTTAAGGCTATCATGATCTGTTTTTACATTGAAGTGTCTTCCCATTAGGTAGGGTCGTCATTTCTTAAGTGCATGTAGTATTGCTAACATTTCCTTCTCATAAATAACTTTTTGTAAATACTTTCCTTTGACTGGATGATTTTCAAAAGAAATGGGTCTTTCTTCTTGCATTAAAACAACACCAATTCCATTTCCTGAGTCATCACATTCCACAATAAAGGTTTTTGTGAGGTCCGGTGTAGCTAAGACCGGTGCTTGGTACATTGCCTCTTGAAGATGTTCAAAGGCCTTCATTGCTTCTAGAGTCCATGAAAATACATCTTTCTTCAATAATCTTGTTAGAGGTGTTGCTATTCTCCCATAATCCTTAACGAACTTGCAATAATACCCTGTCAACCTGAGAAATCCTCGTAGATGGCTTATGGATGTGGGGATCTTCCATTCCTTAATGGTTTTAATTTTTCTAGGGTCTACCTTAACTCCTTCATGAGATACAATATGACCCAGATATTCCACCTCTTGTACTCCAAAGAAACATTTGCATCTTTTTGCATATAATTGTTTCTACTCCAATAGTTTGAGCACCCTCTCAACATGTTAAACATGATCCTTCCAAGGCTTGTTGTAGATTAGTATATCATCAAAAAATACTAACACAAATTTTCTTAGGAAGGGTTTGAAAATGGAATTCACCAAACCTTGAAATGTAGAAGGTACATTGGTAAGGCCAAAAGGCATGACAAAAAAAATCATAATTACCCTCGTGAGTTCTAAATGTTTTCTTAAATGTCTTCAGTCTTCATTCTGATCTGATGATATCCTAAATGAAGATCCAACTTGGTGAAGTAAATTGATCCATGCAATTCATCCAATAATTCATTAATGAGAAGAATGTGTAATTTATCTTTAATAGTGACCTTGTTGAGTTCCCTATAATATGGACACATGTCTCATGATCCATCCTTCTTGTGAACCAATACTACTAGAGCAGAGAAAATTTTTTGACTGGGTTGAATTATACCATCCCCTAGCATTTTTGCAACCATACATTCAATTTCACTCTTTTGGGCATAGGGATATCTATAAGGCCTGATGTTTGGAGGAAAACTTCCTGGAATCAGATGAATAGTATGATCATGATCACAAATAGGTGGGAGACCTTTGGGAGTCTCAAATACCTTGGAATGATTCTCCAATACTTTTTGGAGATTTGGAGAAATAGATGATTTTGATGTGGGAACCTCTAGTGAACATAATTGTGCAATAATGTCTCGTTGCTATTTCTTAAAAAAAAATTGATGATTATCCTTCTCGATTTCACTGTGATACCCCCTAATTAAACGTCCTTTCCATATGAAGAAAATTTCATGAAAAGTTCTTGAAAATTAAAAGCTATTGTACCCAAGGATTGTAGCCATTAGACTCCTAGTAAAAAATCAGCACCACCCATTGGAATGGAAATCATTGAGCTATTCAATACATATTCTCCCATGGATAGCTTGATATTATGGCACTTTCCTGAGCAGGTTATGGTTCCTCCACTTGAAACCATCACTTGAAACTCTCGTGTTGGATATAGGAAGCAATTCATTCTTTGGATATCTTACAATTAATAAAATTATGTGTAATAACCGAATCAATCAACACTATTACCTTTTTCTTCTTGATATGCCCTTCTATCTTCATAGTTGGAGGAGTGGTAATTCCAGCCAATGCATTACAAGATATGGTTGGATTCATTTCTTCTTTCTCTAGGGGTTGTTCTTGGTGTATATCCTCTTCTTTTGATGTTTCTTCTTCCTCCTCTTCACAATCTATGTAAACTAATTTCTTCTCAGCACACTTGTGACCTTTAGTGTACTTTCTATCACAAGGGTAACAAATCCCTTTTGCTCTTTTTGTTCCATTTGTTGTGGTCTCAACCTTGTAGGTTATGGACAGCTAGGGGCAATAACACTTCCATCTTTACGATTATGAGTGGTAGGCTTCCTTGTTGCCATAATTTTGCTTTCCATTTTTCTTGCCAACCTCAATGCCTTCTCCAATGAATCAGGTTCCCAAAGGCAAACCTCATGTTGGATGTTATCCTTTAAATTCCCTATGAAAACATCAATCTTATGTTCCTCTGGAATATATTTTACCCTTGTATTCAATTTTTGGAAGTCCTCAATGTGCTTTATCATTGAACCTTTTTGTTCGAGATTTATCAATTGGCTAAAAAAACTGTTTCTTTTTGTATCCTCATAATGTGCTATCATTTCATCTGTAAAAATAGCCCAAGTGACAATTTGTTTATGAGAGCAAAGACATTGATACCATACAAACTGATTTGGTTTCAAATATAAAGTTTCAATGCATACCATTTGTGTGTTTTGGACATTATGGAGATCGAAAAATTGCTCCATTAGTAGTATCCATGCTGCAGGATGCTTTCCATCAAACTTCCTCATATCAATTTTTAGAAAATGGGGGTTCTTCGATCCAAAGTTAAAGTCTATAAAATCATGATTAACATTTATTTTGTTCTCATCATGTGTTTCTTTTACTAAACTTTCGCCATTAGTATGCATTTCTTGTAGAAGTTTTGTCAAATATTCCATCTTAGCTTCCACGCCTTTCTTTAAATCATCCATCTTAGCTTCCACACCATCCATATTAGCTTCCATGGCATTCGTCTTAGCTTCTACGCCTTTCTTTAAACCATCCATCTTAGCTTCTATTACCTTTTGTGTGAGTGAAATTTGTTGCACTTGGTCTTGTAGTTTTAATATATCATGTTGCATTTCTTCCTCTTCTTCATGAGTCATGCTAGAGCTTCCAGGTTGCTTACTAGTTGTTTCCATTTTCTTTCTTTGGGACATAAATTATTGATAATAATGCTTCACTATTCCCTTTGAATTCATTCAAACTAAATTTTCAAACCAAACTTATGCAAAAATTTATAAAAAAACTACACAAATTTTTTCACTTTGTAGGAGCTTGATATTGAAATTATTGTAACTCTGTAATTTTGAATCTCCAAGGTCTAAAATTATGACCTACAATATCCCTCTATGCCCTCTTTCCCATGCCACTAGTCTGATCGAAATTGGATTCTCCAAGAAAGAGTTATGCCCCACCTCCCATGATGACCTCCTTATATACGTTTTCAATAGACCAAACTTGTACGAAATTCCAGATGTTACTATTTCAACCTTAGGTTCTAAAAATTATACCCAAATAAAAGACAGTTTGTCCTCTTTCTATAACTTCTGACTAAATTTCAATCTGATGCTGAGAGAGAAAGTTATGATGATCCTCCCAAGGTCACCTATATAGGATGTAATTTGGGAGTATGCCAAAACCCTAAATTCCTTAGATCATATATACGAAAATACAGTGAGCCAAGATCTGCAATTCATATTCGAGGTTTCCACCGATTTATTCTCAAATGAGTTTTTTTGTTAGATTCTGAAACTTCAGAATGAAAGGGTTATAGCGAAAATGCCACGATGGCCTATTTTAGACGAAATTATGGATCTTGCAAAAACCTTAACTTCCACAAATCATATCTTCAAAAATGTAGCGAGACAAGATTCGAAATTCGAACCGAAGGGTTACTGTGATTTCATCTCAAATGGGCTTTTTTTTAGAATCTAAAACTACATAGGAAAACATTATAGTGAAAATTCCACGATGACCTGTTTGGAGCAGCAAAACCCTAGAATTCAAAGCTCTGATACCAAATGTTATGAAACTAGCTCACAAAAATAATAGAAAAGAAAGATCAACGCCTTAGAATTCAGACTTTTGGAGGGGGCAACCTCCTTCATATTACACAAATGAACAATTCTTGGATGATACAAATGAAAAAACCTGCTTTCTACATATAGGAGTCTAAGGGGTCACAATATAGCCAACACTGACTAACAATAATAATATAAGAGCACAAAAATAGCAATAGTGGGCTTCTATGGGGCACAATAATAACAATATGGGGACACCAGGGGAACAACAATAATAATAAGGGATATAATGAAAATAGTAATGGGGAAATCACTAGTATTATAGGGACCTCACAGCGTAAGAGAGTAACTAATGGAGAAACCATAAAATCTCTATCATGGCATATAATAGAGTGTAGGGAAGAAGGAAAAATTCATAAAGAACCTACATGATTCCTCACTTCTTAGAATTAACCAGTAACTGGTTGAAATACCCATTCACCCAGTCAAAACATACACTGTAAAAGGATCAACCATGAAAATATTAACCTAGCTAACCTTAGATAACGTAGATAACAAATAAACTATGAAAAATTAGGAAATAACAATCAAGGCATGAGTTGTTACCTAGTAAATAGATCATTGTTGGAACCAACGACTTCGCCTATCATGGTAACTACTCTAGTCTCCCTTGGTTGAACTGGAATACAACTATCTAAGGCTAATTCATATAGATAGAGGAGAAGAAATAACAAAGAGAAGGTATTTAATGGTGATATAGAAGAACCTTACAGGAATACGTCTTTGGGAGAGGAATATAAAAGTGAATGCGGGATAAGGTAGAAGCATGAACTATGTGAACAAAGAAATAGGATGGCCATCTATTTAAGTGTTATAGAGAACCGTATCTTGGGGTGGGAGGGAAGGAGCATAACCAAATGACACAATGGTCCAGATTTAGGGTTTAAGGAGGGTAGGGTTGGACAAAAGGATCAGGATCATTGAATCACATGTGTGAATATCCATCAACTGCTGGAATGTTAGGATCATCACATGGCCTCTATATGAGGTCTGAATATGTGGAGGATTCCTAGCAGAGGGGGAATTCCCATGGTTGAAGGTTGCAGACCATAAGTTTGATGAGAAGTGTGCCATAATTAAAGAGCATAAATGTAATTTATTAAGGCCAAGGGTACCAGAGGAAACACCTCTTTCACATACACAAGTGACCCTTAGGCATTATGGATTAACATCGTGACGACTATTACTGACATGCTAGAGTAAGCAAGACAAGAGCCCCACTTTGTGTTAGAAATAATAATGGTTATGAGGTTAAGGGTGATCCTCACATATTTATCGATAACTGAAATCATCTATGAGAGTAAGCCTACTTCAAAGGGTACCCTTGAGTAGTGGCGCAAATTAAATGATTGTAAAATATGCTACGTTAACCAAATGGTAAATGAGAAATTATGTAAAGAGTGGATATTTTTCATGTACATTATGAGACCAAGGAAAATTTTAGGGGCTAATATTCCAGGGTTGTCCAGAAAAAGAAGATTCGCCAATTTCCATTTTTTCTAAAAATTATTCACCCAAATTTTATTGTATGAAAGCACTTTACATAAAAATCGTAATTATTTTATAGAGGCTATATACAATATTGCTAGAGATTTTATATTTTCCATATTAAGGACTAGTAAGATTCGCCAAGGTTTCTAAAATTTAAGATAAATTTTCATCCTTAAAAATTTCCTTTTATAAGACTTACTTAACTATATTATAAAGGTCAAATGTATAAGTATATACATTAAAACATTAGATATAATATCATTATCATATTAGCAATTCAGAAAAAATAAAAAATAAAAAAAACTTAAACTTTTGCAAAGAATGGAGATACATGACACAACATTACTTGTTAATGTTTAATTAAGTGGAAAGGATTTCAATTCATTCTTACCCAATGCCCCCGATGATATTGTTTAATTCACAATTATATCACTTTTACCAATACATCATATTTTCTTGCTTTATGTAACACGTTGTTCTTGACTCCCCCTTTGAGTTATTTTAATGATTCTTACATATCTCCTTTAATCTCTTTATTTATATATATATATATACCCTCATCAATATTTAAATTACATCATTTGGAAAATAGTTAATGAAGCATACCACATAACTATCACTCCCTTTTAGCTACAATAATTCATCAAAATGTTGCAGCGTTGCAAAAACACTAGTAAGAAGTATCATATGTGTATATATGTGTGTGTGTTTTTTGTTTTTGTTTTTTTTTTTTTATGTTCTTGTAAAACTACCTCATTGGTTTATGATTCAATTATGGCTCACATCCTCTTCGCTAACTTGCACTTCAATATTATCATCCAACATGGAGTTTCCTTGGCCTTCCTACTCAGAGACTTTCTCTTTTATCATGACTATATATTTCAAGTCACTATTGGTGGATTCACACAAGTATTCCTCTTGTGAAACATTGATTTCAGCCTCCCACGTCTCCTGCAATTATTATTGAAAACTTTTCTTTAAGACGTTCATGCACCAGCGTGGGTACAATTCCTTTTGAGGCTATCAGTCTAGAAAATTGCATACGAAACTTGCATACATCTTTTGATTTACCAACAAATGTTTTGACAGAGCAGAAAGTGCAATGCTAAAGAGGCAACACTCTCAAACTTTTAGATCAAACAAACACCCTCATTTTATTTTTCCATCATTACCATATAGGCTTCTTTGTTACTTTTTAAACATCCACTGTATCCATTCTTGTAGATAAGGGAATCCCCACAAATTGGTATTTGATAAATTTACATAACAAAATTCCTTTCAATGTAGCAATTTCCCATGGCAAGGTTCATTCACTAGTAAATTATTTTAGCTATATAGACTCGAAAGCCACAATATCATAACATGTGACTTTGATACCAATTGTAACAAATAACACACCCCTTTTTTACCACAAAGATACATTACCCCAAAATAAAAAGATAATTTACTTGGAGAAAATTACTCAATAATATTGCTATCAAACTATCGAATCTAATATGCTACCACAGTTTCGTTTTTTTTCTTCCCTTGTTATTTAAGTGCATGGTTTAATCACCCAAGGCATAACTTTGTTTATAGCATTTTAATTTCGTTGTAAGGTCTATTCACCGGAGACGGTGATAATAATGTGTTCTTCTTTGTTGAGGATTTTTCCGTGGATAACTTAAGATTTTCTTTGAATTTATATTTATCTAAATCACCCATGCCTTACTACTCTTCGAAACACATCTTAGATAATAAATGATATTTTTTAATCCATACCCTATGGTCAAGGCGCATCTCTTGGAATTCTCAAGAACCATGGACTTGCTATTAAATTAAAAGGTAGTGCAATTTTGTGTCGATCATCTCCGACATCATAAATTAGGTTTTCAATGCTAACTACCCTTACTGCTCTCCCTGTCCTCATTTGCACAATCACCGGTTGGGAACGAGCTCTGCGATTATGCCTTCGCCGGATCTCAGGTATAAATCTTTCCTCCCTAATTTGAGAACCTCTCCACCCCAGGGATATTTGAATTCTTCATTGAATCGACTCTTCCACATTTTTTGTAGGTTTGCCAAAATGGCTTGGGATGAAAACAGAGACCCGTCTCCTCAAAAGCTGAGTTTCAGGTTGTCACTCAGTTGTTGCTAGATTTAGTTCTTTCAGCAAAGGACCCCATTTCCTTTTTCTCAAATCTTGTATTTGCAGTTGCACAAATAGCCACAACAAGCCTTACTTTCATTTCTACAGGTAATTTTAATTTCATTTTTAATGTATTATGCTATGTATTTTCTGAGCTTGACTTTCAACTTGATCATTACTCCTTACTTTGCAGGTATGCTCTATCAGTGGAAAGATATTTGGGAAACGAATTTCACATTGTCCTTCATACCCAGGTTCTTACATAACCTTTTAATGTATATTGCAGGTTACTCTTTATTGGCCAAACCCTCCAAGGGTTTTAGTCATCCTTGTGTAGTTTCAGTTCCCAATGCGACCGAACTAGGATTTCTATTTCCAGGCCCAATGGCCACTGAAATTATGAATAATGGTGTATTTTCTTTTTGTTCCACATCGGGATCTTTCCACTATTAAATCGTGTCTAGAATCATGATTCAGATTTCTATAAAGAAGCAGACTTTCTGGGCACCAGACCTATGTAATTTTTTATGAGAACTATTATCACAATGTAAAAAAAAAATGTATATATTTTGTTTTACAGAATATGGTACTTACTGCTCCCCAGGACGGTTCTTTGTATGATATTGTTCGAAAATTTCTCAGTCCTGGTTGTGTCCTGCTTCTGACACAACTCTTAAGGCAACAATCATAAATTTCAGTTCTCCTTTAATGAAATAAAGTGATATGCATTAACCCTGCACCTATGGTTTTTTTTTTACTCAACTACCTCCACTCAGCTTATAGACAAACTGGGTTTTCTTTAAATCTGTTGATTCATACAAATTATGATATGTTAATTAAATTTGTAGTGTACTGTAATTCTGTCATTCTGGTTTTCTTTGGAAAATGGTATTGTTGCATGGTGGTTATCTCGATAATGTAACATGCATCAAAATGTTTAAATAGAGTTGTACATTATTACCATGTAGGGTATTGGTTCTTATAAGGGTTATTTTATTTCTCAAAAGTTTTTTTTCCCTCAAACATGAGTGGGTCTTTCTATTCATTTAATTAAAAAAAACATAATATACAATAACTACCATGGAGGTGTGGCCTACCTATATGACAGGCCAACCAAAGCCTTTGTACCCCAGACATCATCTCAAAAGACGGGCCGAGGGCCCACAAAACATTACAAACAGTCTTCCTAAGAATGTGCGATCCTCCTCCACAGATCTAGCGGTCAAGGATAGTTTCGGGTGGCTAACAAGCATTTCAGGTTTGTTCGGGGCTTTAACCTCCGAGCAATTTACCTGTCTGAAATCCACCATTTGCGCGTGATGCCAATGAAGTTGTGGGACTAGCATGAAACTTAACCTCTGATTCGGACCCGAAGCTAGATTAATATCCTGCCCAAATAAATTCCGGTCCAGTTTTCTCATTATCTTTCTTGTTGTTCTCCACGTGAAATGCATGGGATTGGTACGATTTCGCTCACCTTCTTCCCTTTTATCTGCATCCGTGTCCCAATGATTCAGGGTCCATGCTCTAATCATGACGTAATTAGGGTTCATAAGTTACTATCGTTCTTAATTTTTCTCAATGCTTGCTGAGGAAAATAGATAACGGACACTCCATGGGTTGTCTTGTTCTAAAGGGCTTGTTTTTGGGCCATAACTAATCTTGGCTGCTGGACCATATAATATTATTTTGTTATAAGATTGTGGTTGGATCATATAATATTATTTTGTTATAAGATTGTGGTTGGATTAATATTTGTTATTTCTTTTCTTATTATTATTACAATTACTTTAACACATAACTTTAACACATAGTTCTTTTTAGTTTGTAGTGTGACACGGTTATTCATAGATAAATCTGGTAGTTCCATTTTCTTCTGAGATATGTTAGTTCTATAGCTACTGAGTTTTTAATTTTGGGGTTCCGGGGGTTTGTTTCAAGCTTACAATACCTCTTTGAATCCTTTCAAAAGATTTGAGAAATGTTTTAGCCACTACTAAGCACCCAGATGGTCAAGAAACTAATCTAGTCCATGTAATTTCTAAGTACTGTAACAATTTTCAATCATCTTCTTCATAATGAGAGTGTCTAATTAATATAACAATTGTTATAATATACATGTTACTCAAAGCCATTTAGTGAGACCATTGTCATAAAAATATCATTCATAATAATTAAACAGACCTCCGTTATTCCACACAAGCATAGAATATTACTTTACAAAAGAACATTACTTATCTGTGACCTTTCTTCTTATCTCAGCGACCAAGAAAATCACCAAAAATAATGAAGCAAATGTGTGCTCCACCCAACTATCAAGAATAGCAATCACTTTCATTTTTCCACCTACTCAGTTTCTTCTAATAATAGTTACTTGATAGTGACCCAGTCAGGACGACAGGCATCAAGACCTTTCCAGCACAGTGGAGGAACTCAGAGTCTCAAGAGATAAAATATGAACAAAATTGGAAAAGAAGGAGATGTAGCTCACAGGTGAGGCCTGCACCTGGAGACTACACTCAGAACAGAGAGATCACTCTCGTACACTCTGCATTATGAATGAAAGATTACATCATTAAGTACAACACTAGAAATCAGGAAGTTGCAACCAAACCCCTACACTCTAGGAACTAATCCTAATCTAGGGAGATATGTTACAACTTGTGTAACCATTTTCTCCATTAATACAAAATAATATAATTATTTTCAACTCCCACCCTTAATGGAGAAAGGGTTGTCTTGAACTCCTAGCTTCCTTCTAAACAATTCAAACTTCACACGTGCAAGAGGCTTTGTAAAAATATCAGCCATATTGTCTCAAGTTTTACAATATTCAACAATAATTTCTTTTGACTGCAGTTTCTCTCTAACAAAATGGAACTAAGTGTCTATATGTTTGGTGTTTTTATGAAACACTGATTGTATGCCAACTTAATGGTGCTCCGGTTGTCGCTCTTGATGGAAGTGGAATTCTTCTGTTCTTCTCCTGCATCATTGAGAAGCCTTCTCAACTAGATTGCTTCACACGTAGCTGCACATAATGCTTGATACTCAGCCTCACATGAAGACAAGGCTACAATGCTTTGCTTCTTGCTGCTCCATGCAATGACCCCGGATCCTATGCTGAATGCGTAACCTGTGATGAACCTTCGATCATCCAAGTTACCTACCTAGTCTGAATCTGAAAAACCTGCTAGAATAACATCGGATGCGTCATTGTATAAAATGCCATAGTTAACAGTACCAAAAAGATACCTCAACAAACTTTTTGCTAGTACCCAGTGACTTTCAAGCGATTTTGACATGAATTGGCTCAACACATTAACAAAGTATGCCAAGTCAGGTGTGGTTGTTGTGAGATATATCAAGCTGCCAACCAGCTATCTGTACATTGTAGCATCAACCTTCTTAGTGCCATCATCACTGCACAACTTCAGATTCTGTTATAAAGGTGTTGTTGCTGATCTACACTGATCCATACCAAACTTTTCCAACAGATTTCTGACATACTTCCCTTGGGTAAGAAAAGTTTGCCTAGTATCTTCCCATACTTCTAGTCCTAGACAGTAATGAAGGCTTTCGAGATCTTTCATCTCATAAACTTGTGCCATAAGCCTTTTGATTCCTATGATTAAATCATCTGCATCTCCTGTTATAATCATGTCATCTACATACAAAGAAATCAGAATAATCTGCCCCTGCTTATTGTACTTGGTATACAAATTTGGGTCATTTAAACTTCTATGAAATCCGTGCTCTAAAAAGAAAGAATCAACCTTTTCGTACCAAGACTTGGGTGCTTGCTTTAAGCCATATAAAGCCTTTTTCAATCTGCAAACAAGATGTTCCTGCCCCTACTTTAGAAACCCTTCTCGCTGTACTAAGTAAATTTCCTCTTTTAACTCACCATTTAAAAATGCAAATTTAACATCAAGGTGGTTTAACTCCCAATTATATTTAGTAGCTAAAGAAATAAGAATTTTGATTGTATTTAACTTTGCTACAGGTGCAAAAGTATCATTAAAGTCTATACCTTCCTGCTGTGAATATCCTTTTGCAACCAACCTAGCTTTTAATTTTTCTAAACTTCCATCTGCACTCATTTTTGGTTTAAACAACCATTTATATCCTATCGGTGTTTTATTCTTAGGCAGTTCAACTAAATCCCAAGTGTCATTTCTAAGGATAGATTCTATATCTTCATTCATTGCAGCCCTCCACTCCTTAAATTGACTAGCTTCTTTGTAATTAGTGGGCTCTACAATGTATAAAACATTTGACATCAAAGCATAGTCTTTCAATTTTAATGGGTTTTGAGTCTTCCTACCTAATCTCCTTGGTAGGGGACTTACCTCAAATTTGTTTTCTTCAGATCTAAATGGGCTTGCATTATCACCTTCTTCTTGTTCTTCTTTTTGCTCTCCTTTTTGCTCTTATTTCCGCTCCTACTCTCTTTCATCCTCGCTGTTTTCATCCATCAACAATGGAATGTGCCAATCATCACCAATGTCATCCTTCCCTTCCTGTACCTGTTCATGAAACACTACATCCCTGCTTGCAAATATCTTATAAGACTCAGGATTGAACAATTTATATGCTTTAAATTATGTGCCATAACTGAGAAAGATGCATTTAACTGCTTTAGGGTCTATTTTCTCCTATCAGCTTTGGGTATATGGGCAAATGCTTTTGACCCAAATACTCTTAGATGGTTTACTACTGGTTTAAATCCATATAGAGCTTCAAAAGGAGTTTTGAAGCCAAGATACCTGGTAGGACTTCTGTTCTTCAAATATATAGCAGTATTAATAGCCTCTGCCCAAAAACTATTAAACAGACCCTTACCTTGTAACATGCTCCTTGCGCACTCCACTAAGGTTCTGTTTTTACGCTCTGCAACTCCATTCTGCTATGGTGTGTGTGGCACTGTAAACTGCTGAACAATCCCGTGAGATTTGCAGAATTTCATGAATTCCCCTAGCTTGTATTCTCCCACTTGATGAGATCAGAGAATTTTTGTACTCTTACCAAACTGTTTTTCCACCAAGGTTTTAAATTCTATAAAGCACTAGAAAGTCTGACTTTTCTTACTCAGAAAATAAACCCATGAATATCTAGTGCAGTCATCAGTAAATAACAGAAAATAGTACGCTCCACCTAGCGACCTTGTCTGCATAGGTCCGCATATATCAGTGTTCACTAGTTCTAAAATATCTGTTTCCTTCCTCCTATCATGCACAAGAAACTGTTCTCTATGCATTTTACCTAAGGCACAACCATCACAATTTAACTGAATATTACGAAAGATAGGGAGCCCCTCAACCATACCTTTTCTCTGCAATACCATGAGGTCCTGCAAATTCAAGTGACCGAATCTCTGATGCTAGAGTTGTTCGGCTATCGATCCTCCTACAACCATGGCTCGCTTTGATATACTCTTTACATCCAGTCTGTATAGGCTTCCAACGCGCACACCTGTTGCAACTATTTCTTTCCTGCAATCCTTTATCACACAATGAGTCTTGAAGAACTCGACTTGCATATCTTGATCATTTATCATGGATACAGATATCAGATTTTTCTTAATTCCAGGTACATATAAAGCATTTTTAAGGTGACTAATTTTTCCATTTGGTAACTTGACTGGAATAACCCCATAACCTTTAATCTCGTATCCACTATCATCTCCCAAATAGATTTTTGATCCGTATGTACTTTCTTCAAGACTTTCAAAAAATTCCTTTTTATCTGTCATGTGAGAGGATGCTTTGGAATCCACATACCAGATATCGTCCTCGTTAGATGCTGAAAGGGCACAATCGACTGTGAACAGTCAAAATTCATGACTGAAATCTTCATCTTCTTCAATATCTTCTTCAACAAAGTCCTCTGTGCTTTGCAATTGCCAACTTCCTCTTTGCATCATTAGCCTACTTCTTATAGCATACATTCTGTACATGACCCTTCTTTCCAAAATAATAACATTTCTTTACCGGATTATTTGCAAGCATACCTTTATACAGACTCTTCTGTGATGTTCCTCCTTTCTGCTGTGATTGTTACTGTGGCTTCTTCCCTCTGAATGATCGCCTTTTCGCCATCAGCGCAAGATCATCACTCTAGGGGTTCAAGTTCTGCCGCCGTTCCTCCTCTTGCAGCAAGATCCCTGTCAGATCTTCAAATGTGGGCGCTTTCTCCCTTGATGCAAATCCAGTGATGAACATTTGAAATTCATCTCACATCCCGTTCAGTGTCACTGTGACAAGATTAGAGTCAGACACCTTCTCTGCGATGTCCCCCAATCCGTCTTTCACATCTTCAATTCACGCAATAAATGCAACAACAGTCTCACTTTCGTCCATCCTCATTGAAAATAACTTGCTTTTAAGCGCCATAATTCGACTTGTGTTCTGGGTCTGATACAGACTTTTGATGGTTGTCCAGATCTTCGTGGACATTTTACAGTCTCTAATGTGTGGGATAATGTTGTCCTTCACGGGCATCTTCAGCAAAACTTTCACCTTGTTCTCTCGTTTATCCCACTCATGTGTCCCTATGTTCGGCCTTTGCTCATCACCTGTAACTATGGACCAAGAATTCGCACCCTCAAGCAAGGTATGGATCTTAAACTTCCAGTTCGTGAAGTTAGATCCATCGAGTTTTCCAGACTCATGGAGATAAGATTCCATCGTATTACTCATTCTGATTAGATCTACAAAATGAATCTACCCAATAGTAAAAAAAAAATCGATACCTGTCAAATCGATCTGTCACTTTTTTGCCAGTGATTTGCTGGTCCCCTGATCTACCCACTGATTCAGATCCAGCAATATCTGACAAATCTACAAAATCAATCCCACTCCGATGAGCAAATTCGTTGTTTTTCAATACAGCCGAAAAATCGATTTGATCAAAACTGATCTGATCTGCCTCTACCGGATAGATCCGCAACTTCTCTGATCTGCTCCCCTCGCAAATCATCAAACGAAGATGAGGCTTCCAACGGATCCCCTTGAAGGTGATTTGGCGCCCTCCTGAGCGAAAATCCCGCACCGAGATGAAATCGGTGTAAGTTAGAACACTTGGAGCTATTTTTCCATGTGATTTTGCGCTAGTCTGGTATTTTGATGTGGTGGCGCGATTAATGGCCGAACAGACGTGCCAACTGCATTTCCTGGTGCGACTGTCAGCGCGAAAAGTGCGCTAACCCCCTTCTACTCAGAAAATTAAAAAATTATCTGAGTCTGAGCCAGGGATTCTGTAGTCCACCTGCTCAATTGAGCACAAAGTTCTCGTGTACATGTCGCCACAAAGGAATCTCAAGCCACAAAGGCAATTCTGCCACAAAGGCAAGCTGGCCACAAAGGCAATTCAGCCACAAAGGCAATGAAAGATAAGGCTCACCCAATCTGAGCTTTGATACCAAGATAAAATGTGAACATAATTGGAACATAAGGAGATGTAGCTCACAGGTTAAGCCTGCACCTAGAGACTACACTTAGAACAGAGAGATCACTCTCGTACACTTTGCATTCATGAATGAAAGGTTACATCATTAAGAACAACACTAGAAATTAGGAAGTTGCAACCAAACCCCTAAACTCTAGGAATTAATCATAAACTAGGGAAATACGTTACAACTTGTGTAACCATTTTCTCCATTAATACAAAATAATATAATTACTTTCAACTTCAAGTCTATATGAAGGATCACACTAGCCACCCACTAGCTCAAAGACATCAAGCTGAAGTTTCCATGCCAACTTCCAACAATGTCTTTTTTGAGGTTCCAAAGCTTGAATCTTTAACTCCTCTCTTAGACCTCATCCAACAAAGTACCAAGTCTCCAAAGTAGCCTAGGGTTTCTGTCCCTCTCACCCTCTTGGCTCCCTTGTCACAACTAAAATTATTTATCTCTACTAAAAAATAACTGTCTTCTAACTATAGTGAAACTCTCATTACATTTATTATTTACTATGTCTGACTTTTCACATAGCTATAAAATTAAAACAACATTTATCATCTATCTCTGATGTTTCACATGACCCATAGTTTTACCATAAGTTTGCGATAAAACAAATTATTTACAACTTTATTGGACTAGTCTTACAAAGAGTAACATTTGATAAACCCACCAAATCATTTCAATTTCGTTATAAACATACTGCAAAATCTCTACATTGCTTTAAATATTTATTTTAGAGACGGTAGAAATTCTACTTACATATTTAAAATATTCATTAATCCTAAAATTGAAATCCCTCCCACATTTAAAAATGTTTGGAACGATTTGGTAATTTCAAAATTTTTTATAAAGGTCCGGAAAAAAATTGTCCAACCATTTTCAATATTTATTTTCAAAAATAGAAAAAATATAACAATCATGTTAAACACCAATCATTTATCTTTTCCGACTAATAATAAGCATATACATATATACATATAGAAATATCTATACATTGAGAATATGACCCTACGAATATCCAATGCTTAACAGTTAAAACCTACAAATCTCCATTGTCTGCCAACCAAACCCTAAAGGTATCCACTATTTTCTGCTCAAAATATGCAGTGGTAACCGAAAATGCTTTTTTATGTGAAATTATATTGTACAGCCCTCGGAACACGAAAACAAACTGAAAATTATAAGGAGAAAGAAATTATTTGATATTAGAATTGGAGGAAGAACAGAGATAGTTAGTGAACGATAATTTTAATCCATTATAATTTTATGTTTTTAATATAATTTTATGTCTTAAGTAAAAAATTATATTAAAAAAAATTATTGAAAACATTTTTTTCTTAATTTTATATTTTTCATCAGATCATATTAGAGAAGAATATTATGGAAGATTCATGGATTGTAAATTTTAATTTTTAAGCATTATATTTAGTTTATGTATTTATTTGAGTCAAAATACTCGTAAATTAATTTCTTACATTTTTCATTTCGATATTGAAATAGAAAGCACTTAAGAATTAAATATATAAATACTAATGTATTTTTTAAACATAATTCTAATTTAAAGAATTTTCATATGATTTTTATAATATATTTTAATATATGTATTTTTAACTAAAGAATTTTATTGGATTATTTTTTAGGATGGTACTTAGGTGATGTTTAAAATATTTAAAAAATAAATATAGTTTGATTTAATACACTTTCCAAAATATTAAATATTAGGAATGAGCCAATTTTTAATAAATTTAATTAGGTTAAATTATTTATTAAATTTATATATGGTATATTTAATTATTTAGATTATTTATTATTTTATATATTATATAAATAAATTGATGATGATGATTAACGTTTATTGAGACTAAATTTTGGTTTATTAAATCTAAAGAATATAATTATTTAGTTTGATTTAAGATTTTATTACTGTGCTCAAAAAAACTTGGAGAGAAGCCTCATGAGTTCACTATAATTTTGACATCGTAAAGGCCTAGGAAGCTCACTATTGCAACAAAGATTATGAAATTGAAATATAATATAGTTGTACGCAGGGATTCTAGGAGGAAGTGATTTTATTCCTCAATGTTCATATTCTCACAAAGATGGCACATCCTTTCCATCCATGGTGTTTTAGGAATGCCCCGTTTCACTATAGAGCTCATGAGAGTTCTTTCTAATCTTGGCTATATTAATTTTCTTCTTTGATCTAGTTAAAAGAAATGATAATTTTGATCTTCTAGGGTGGAGTTGATGACCTCCTTATAATATCTTAATTTTCTTTTAGGTGCTAAATCTTTGTCATACCATATCTTTCTCGTCAATCTCTCAATGGTTTAACCAAGACTTAGTGTCTTTATACCAACCTCGTTTAGCCTGATGTGGTTTTCGCTGTAATTTAAAGCTAGCTTAGGAAGTCTATGGTCTCCTATGTTATTGAGTTTGTGCTTGTACAACAAAAGCCTAGTCATAGCTAGGCTCTCGATAGAGGAAAGACCCACTTCTATAAGGATAATAGGATAGGGTGTATTGCTCTTAATTTTGAGGTTATACATTATAAAGCACTTCTCGATTTGCTCCATCTTTCTCCAGGGTTCTCTAAAGATGCTGCAACCCCAAACCTCACATCCATATAAGATAAAAAGAGTGACTAAAGTTTCAAAGTGGAGCTTCTTTCTATCCCATATTATGAGGTTTGTCAATTTACAATTATTTTCAAAACCAAAATAAGCTTTTCACCCGCCATTAATCCTTTTCTCAATGCTATAGTTCGAGTTGAGCTTGTGATGAATATCAATTCCTAGGTACTTGTAAGAAGACACTCCCCCCAAGTTACTATTGTCATACGTAAAATTAGCGTAAGTGTCCTTCTTGGATTTGATAATCATAACGTTTTGTCAGTATTATCAGTCATACCCATGGTAGAGGAGAAATCCTTAAGAAGTTTAAGTTGCTTATCAAGATTACAAGATTAGATGGGAACCTTGTGAGAAGAACAATATCATCATCATATAGAATATTGTGCGAGCACACCCTTCTTCCTCTAAACAACCTTCTAGCTTGTCGATGTAAATGACAAATAGGGTAGGGGACAGGGGCAACCTTGTTTAACTCCGATATTCCACTTAATATCTTTTGACCACCCTCATTGCTCTTTAACTTGGCAATTACATTCTCATATAACCTTTTAGTGGCACCTCTCAACTCAAAAGGAACCTTTAGCTCTTCTAATCTATTCCATAAGTTGTTTCTAGAAACCATATCGAAAGTCTTTCTAAAGCCCACAAAGCAACAAAAGAGGTTGGATTTATCATTGCAACATTCCTCCACAATAATCCTAAGCATAACTAGGTGATCCGTTGTTGAGTGCTTCATTCTAAAACCTTAATTGGCCTTTAGCTCTTTTACCTTCACTTTCAAGCCATAATATATATATATATAATAATTAACATGCTTCAAAAATAAAATTAATAATATATATTTGTAAAATATAATCTATGAAAGCTTTATAAATTTAGAAAAATACCATAAGAAGATAAATTTAATAATATGAATAAAAATTTTAGATAATAATTAAATAATTTTTTTTTTTTAAATATAATATAGATTTAAATACACATTAAGAAGAATATAGATTAACCATTCAGATTTCTAGAAAAAAAGGGTCGAGAATTCTTTTAACGGATGATAACAGAAAACGCCATTAATGATTCAAACATCAGTATACGATGACGAGTTCGGTTTTTGGAAGATTTGAGCGGTTTTGGTTTTGGAAATGTTAAAGAGTCCACAAAATTGATCGAGAATCTTTTGGAAGATTTGAGCGGTTTTGGTTTTGGAAATGTTAAAGAGTCCACAAAATTGATCGAGAATCATTTTAAGGGATGATAGCATAAAACGGCATTAATGATTTTAGCATCAATAAACAAAGACGTCCAGAGTTCTGTCATGGGAGGATTTGAGCGATTTTGGTCTCGGAAATGTTAAAGAGTCCACCAATGATTGGGTTGACTGAGACTACATTTGTGCTAGGCTTTCGCGCTCAGGAGGATACCTTGTTTACTTGTATATTTTATTTGATGAAGAGTTTTTTAAGTTTAGTAGCGTGTTGATATGAATTTTAAATTAATTATTCTTCATTATTAAGTGGGTGGGCAGTGGGAATTTAATTTTGGAGGCGACATTTTGAAGATTCCGATGACAGAATCCTGCGGAAGATATTGAGCTTAAATCTTGATTTTTTGCGGTTAAAATGGTTTTTTAACTGCATATTTGGATTCAGCACCCTGAAAAACCCCTGGGACACTTTGATTGTGCAGAAATTAGCTATCAAACTTGCGATTCCAATAAATTGCTGCCGGATTT
>APFE031657264.1:105165-121404 GCA_000404065.3 Pinus taeda | reverse complement strand
ATTTATAAAAAGGAAATTGTATTTATACGTAAAATGAAAATCCGCATGACCGTTAACTACCATAACTCATAAATAATATTAAAAAACAATGCCATTCATAAATCCTAATAAAATTTTTATTACCAGATCGAATTCTGGGGACCCATCGACCTTTTCCAATGTTTTTATGCAACTCTTTCCGTATTCTGGAGAACATCCCTTAAGTCTTATGCCTTATCCTAACGTGGTAACCTTAAAAATTGTACTTCAAACCTTACTGAGTAGTGTGAAGACACTCGATTCGTTGGACTATATGAGGTATCTGTATGGTCAGCCTCAAATGTCGACGAAAAATTGATCTTATAATTTCACGAAGCTACGACATTTAGAATTAATGGATAAAGTGAAGGCCCTGCCATATGTACAACAAATACCTCCAAATAAAATTGATATCATATTTAAAATTAGAAATTTAGGTTTAATGTTATTACTAGGCTTCGTACTATGTAATAAAATCTGAACAAGCTCATTGATTTGTGAATCCAATCTTTTTGTTTTTGACAACTTTATAAACAAAGGAGGTTGTATGGGAGCTAGTCTTGGACTTGAGCGGGAGCTAGGCTAAAATAGGTTCGCATGTTTGTCTCCTCAACAAAAAAAATGAACCTAGCTATGCATAATCGAGAAGCAAAATTTCAGCTTTAGAACTATTTGATTGTTTTCGAAAGACCACTTCAAGATGTCAATTTGAAATAAGAATGGAAGGTTAGGATCACTAGTGAAAACGATCACTTGACAAAGAAAGGATTGGTGTCAATATGAGTATGTGTGATCAATCAATGTCTATGAGGTGTGTCAAAGTCTGTAGCCTCGAACAGAAGACCTTCGTAGGGAGGCACTATGAAAACAACCCCCTACCTTTGTTCCCCACACTTTACCCACTTGTCCAAATGTGCTCTACAATGCTTGCAACTTCAACATATGCATCCTAAACCTGTTACGCAAGCGTGTTGAGAAATATATTTGATATGCCCCCTGCAGCGACAATAAAGCGACTAGTAGGGAGAGTTACAAGGGAAATTTTCCAACTGTTTATGATTCTACATATTCATCCTAAATCTGTTACGCAAGCGTGTCGAGAAATATATTTGATATGCCCCCTGCAGCGACAATAAAGGGACCAGTAGGGAGAGTTACAAGGGAAATTTTCCAACTGTTTATGAATCCCATAGCAAGGGCTCCAAAAAATGTTGTCATGTTATAAACATAATTTCACACTTGTTGCATAAATAATTCATTTTGTCACTTTGAAAAGCATCTTCTTAATTTACAAAAACAAGTTACTAAAGATAAAAAGCTTGATTTCTTTCTCATGTTTAGGATTACCAAAAATATTACCACATACCTTCTTGCTCAAAGCGGACTGAATAAGGAGCACATCGCTTATGACTTGGCTCACAATATCTCCATTATTTCCATAAATATAAAAAATCTCGTGTCATGATTCAGTAATACTTGGACTATATTTCGACGTAATGATTATTGTATGTATCTCTTCACTAAGAATCCAACACAAGACCTCTATTTCCCAAGATAAAGAAAGCAAAAAACATGTTAGAATGGAGATGCATAATTACAGATAGAGTCATATTCAGGTTATGAAGCAATTAAAAATGAAAGAATAGGAGGATAGAGTTGAATTAGTGTACAGTTGAAAGGACAGTCAAAACTAGAACTAATCCACTATATGGGGATTCTGATTAGGATAGGTGCACATCAGTTATAAGTCACAATCATGAAGTATCTTACCAATCCAACCAGTTGCAAGGAAGTAGCTTACCAATCCAACCAACAACAAAAATAGTTGCCGTTGTATAGATAATATGCAGAGCGTGCAGAAAAAGACAATATTGCGAAGTATGGAAAATACTTAACATACACGTATAAAAGCATCCAATCTGAAACAATTAAGAAAGGAATTAATTAAAAAAAAAATTGAAGTATCATAACAAACCATGCTATCATCATCCTTTACCTACTAACTAACATAACAAAAAAATAAATGTTTCACTTGAATTTATCTATTATGGTCGTTAAAATTAAAGAAATTAAAAAAATGTTCAAATTTGTGGAAGTCTTGTTTTTACCATGATCCGAAAAAGATCAATCACTATGTTGTGTCAACTTAAGAGCAGGTTATTCATTCTAGCTTGCTTGTCAGGATATTATACATCCCATGCTTTCTCAAGGCCAATTCTGCAAATACAAACATAGTGAATTATTGAACACACGTAGCTGATGAAAATACCTACAGATAACACTGAATCCTTGTGAGATATGTTGTCATATCCTAATCCCTGTTAAAGAAGTTTCCTTGCCCATAAAATCTGTAGGCGCTCCTCTTCTCTGCACCGGGGAAATGTATGGTGTAATTTTGTTTTTGTCTAATTGGATACTCCATGGGCATTTTTGTATCCATTTCCTCTGTGCATCAGAGTTTTTCTCCTCAAGATTGGAGGGCATCAATAGTCATCAAAGTTAGTATCCTTACTGAGTGTGTCTGAATTTCAATAAAACAAACTAACAAATGCTAATTCGTTGTCACAGATTTCAACCCATAGAAAGCAAATCTGAATTGGGCATCACAGAATTCAATCAAAATCCCTCTCAGGTTGGATATCAATGGTTGAGTTCTAATAAGATATAATAGAAAAAAGTGCGTGTACAGGAAAACCATAAGAGTTTCACAATTTGGGTATTAGTTGAATTCCAACAAGATATATAACTATAAAATTGGTTTCCCAAATTCATCAATCCAAACAATGTGTACCTGAATTAAAATTCAAGCAAACCCATCGAGCACCAATAGCATGCACATTCAATCGGTATGATATTCTGTTAAAACTCTTCAGCCAAGAGGTAAGTAAGACATCATGTTCAAGATCAAAATATTCCTTGTGCCAAAGATGATTCATGCATTTCCTTGAGGAGTCTTTAAATCTTGAAAACAAGACAATAATAATTGACGACATGGACTATCTATAGCGGTATTTTGAACATCACTTTATCAATTTTTTGAATTTTAGCCCAGTGCGATGTATACTTCATCTCTATAATTAGTTAATCATCAAAATATGATCATCAAACCCCAATCTCAAAACAGAATCATCAAACCCTATATCATCAGAAACCATCAAAACCAAAACTGGAAATATAAAGAAAGATACATATGCAGGACACATGAAAAGGAATGAACTTAGTATTAAAACATCATGAAGTACTATAGAGAAAATCAAACTTATATCTCACCTCAACAATAACATCGACCTCCATTTATTAGTGATAAGTATTTTCCTTCAGCTGAAGTTGGTACAAGAAGTGGTCTCATTTTTTTGTCATGGCTAAGTACCAGTTTAATAGATCTCTAGAGAACTATTTGCTTTTTATTAAAAAGTGACTCACCACATGCCCCACGAAATACGTCACTGATTGTTCTCTGAAGGCTCACAGCCACATGGGATGTATGTTCCTCATGCACAACTGAGAATTTTGAGGTGAGCCAATAAAAAGGTAGACATATTGCAACATCCTCAGGAGAACTTTGTAAATGGAAACCGTTAGGGTAAGTGCAAAAAGGGGTCTTGGAGTAGCTGTTTGGAAAATAGTGGAGCTGATTCTGTAGCGATGAGAAGTAGATGGTTGAATATTATTCTAATCCATTTGTGGGATCCAATCTATTCCTTTAAGGAAATCAAATAGTTTTTAATAAGTTCTTGTTTCTCACATAAATCTTCTTGAAAGAAATTATTTTTTTCTTCTATATGAACTCCATTTCTTGTTACGTTGGATTCAACTTTGCAACCTTCCATGGCTTTGGAGAGAGGTATCACAAAAGTTGTAAAACCCTACCTCTCTTTGACATGTTGTATTCCTATTGCGTTATCCTTAAGAGCACATGCCCTTGTTTTCCATCTTAAATTTGATGAAAATCTAATGAACACCTCACTCACAAATGGAGAAAAACTTGAATAGTATTCGATTCCTTTGCATTATGAAAATATGGTCACCCATGTGAAAAACCAACTGTGTCTTCCAAAGAAGCTAAAGAACTACGAAAAATTGTGTATAAGCTCTTAAGTACTTTTCTCACCTGCTGTAAATAGTTTTTTTAGTACACTGATCCACCATGGTTTGGAATGTTTAAATTACATAATAGACTCCAAACATAGGTTTTATATATGCTTGTGTAATGACATAAATATTGACAGATATATTAAAGAACAACCAAAGATATTCTTGTTGAAACAAATATAGAGAAATCTGCTCACACAAATTGGGACACAACACACCTGTGTAGGCCTATACTAAGAATTTCCTAGTATAACACACTACCACAAACTAGGGGACATCTTATGGGAAAAAATGAGACAACTAGAACTCATAAGTAAAATGTGTAGTCCAGGCAGGTTGATCTATATATTTGTAATTATGCGTATAAATTCTAGTTAGTATGAGAAAGTAATGAGAGGTTTTCATATTTGTGACTAGGTGCATCCCGTATGCTTAACCTTTAATTAATAAATTACGAAATTACTATTAAAACTACTTTTTGACCACATATTATGCCTACAAATTCATCGCTTGTATAGGGTGAATTTTAGATTTACGACAGGTATTAGGTTTTAGATGTGAAATTCTACATTCCCCACGCACCTGACTAAGCATATTTACCAGTTTATGTCCCAACCAACAAAAGAATATTAAATAAGAGAGGGTGAGTTTCAACTTCCAAACCAATTGTTGTTTACCATGTTATACAACCAGCTAAAAAAATAGAAGAAAGGATAGCTCGACGACTTCAAAATTAGCCTCTTTGAGGGGCAACCTCCTTTACATTACACAAATGAACAATTCTTGGATGATTCAAATGACACAACCTCATTTCTATATATAGGAGTCTAAGGGGTCACAATGTAATCAGAGTTGACATAACAATAATAATGTAAGAGTACCACAATTACAATACTGGGATTCTATGGGGCACAACGATAATAATAAGGGGACTACACTAATAAAAATGAGGTAAAACAATAGTATTATAGGGAACTAACATGCCCCTCTCATTCAAAAAAAGAAATGTCCTCAACACTTGAGTAGTTCTGGACTCTTTTGTATAAAATTCTCATCCTCCCATTTGGAATGTTCCATGGGTAAGTTCTTCAACTTCATGAGATACTTCGAAATTGATTGATTTTGTAGTTATTGAGTTCTTGCTTTCAAAACTGCTTCAGGTTCCAACATGATTTTTCCTTCGTCATTAAGTTATCTCAATATTGGTTGAAATGGGAGCTTCTCACCTATAACCTTCATTAAGCATGAAACATGGAAAACTAGGTGCACTCGGGAAGACGTAGGAAACTCCATTTTGTATGCCATAATCCCAATCTTTTGCAACACCTTATAAGGACCATATACTTTGGTGATAATTTATTACCCTTCTTAGCTTGCTTTAGGGACATTTGTTTGTATGGTTGTAGTCGTAAAAATACCCACTCGCCTACATCAAAACTTCTTTCACTGTGATGTTAATCTTTCGGTTGTTTCATTCTATTTTGTGCCAAAGTGAGTTTATCCTTAAAGAGTTGGAGAACTTGTTGTTGATGCTCTATGTGATATTCCAATGCTTGAACCTTAGAATTTTCTCTTAAAGATGATGTGATGGACGGTGGATGATATCCATAAAGTTCCATAAATAGGGTCATTTTTGCTGCAGTATCGAAGGAAGTGTTATACCACCATTTAGCTAGAGGTAACCACTTGACTCATTGTGTTTTTTTATCAGATACAAAGCAATGGAGATATCATTCAAAACATTTGTTTACTATCTCAGTTTCCCAATCTGATTGGGGATGATAAGATGAGGTATGACCTAATTGAGTACCCAAACAAGAAAACAATTATGTCCAAAAATTTCCAGTGCAAGTAGGATATTTATCACTTACAATAATCTTTGGGTTTCCATGTAGCCTTTGAATTTTTTCCATAAATGTAGTAGCAACTTTACTAGCTTTATATGGATGAGATAATGCATAAAAGTGTGCATACCTGGTAATTCTATCAACTACCATCAAGATGACACTCTTTCCTTCGAACTTGGGTAAACCTGTGATTAAATCCATTGAAACCTCTTCCCAACGTCGAATTTTCACGGATAAAGGTTGTAATAGACCCGAGGTCTTAATTGTCTCAACTTGATTTTGTTGGCAAACCAAGCATTCTGCCACAAACTTTTGAATACCAGATTTAAGGCCATCCCAAGAAAAGTCCTTCTTAACCATGTGGTAAGTTTTTAAAAATCATGAGTGCCCTCCTAAGGGATAGGTGTGCAATTCTGGGAAAATCATTTGTTTGAGTTGGGAATTCTTACAAAGGTATAAGTGATCTTTGTACCATAATGAATGATTTTTGTAGCTAAACATATCAAATTAACTAGGATCTTGCAGAAACTTTTGAATTAGTTCCCACACATCTTCATCATTCTTCTATTCATCCCTCATTTCAGTTATCCAATCTAATTGGATAATAGAAATGGCATAAAGGAATGCTTCCATATCCTCATCCTTTCTTGAAAGTGCATTTGCAACGACATTTTTCTTCCCTTTTTTGTAGATTATTTCAAAGTCATAACCCAACATCTTTGTGACCTATTTTTGCTACTCTTTTGAAGATAATATTTTTTCTAAAAAGTATTTAATACTATCATGATTTGTTTTTACCTTGAAGTTCCTTCCCACTAGGTAAGGTCTCCATTTCTTAAGGGCATATAGTATTTCCAACATTTCCTTCTAATAAATAGATTTGTGTAAATGCTTTCCTTTGATTGGACCACTTTCAAAAGAAATGGGTCTTCCTTCTTGCATTAAAACAACACCAATTCCATTTCCCGAGGCATCACATTCCACAATAAAGGTTTTTGTGAAGTAGGCCATAGATAAGAGCGGTGGTTGGCAAAATGCCTCTTTAAGATGCTCAAAGGCCTTAGTTTCTTTTGGAGTCGAAGAAAAGAATCTTTCTTAAGTAATGTTGTTAGACATGCTACTCTTCTCCCATAATTCTTAACAATCTTGCAATAATATCTTGTCAACCCGAGAATTACTTGCCAATGCTTTATGGATGTGGGGATTTTCCATTCTTTAATGGATTTAATTTTGTAAGGGTCTACCTTAACACCCTTATGAAATACAATATGACCTCAATATTCCACCTCTTGTACTCCAAAAAACATTTGGAGGTTTTTGCATATAATTGTTTCTCATCTAATAACTTGATCACCCTACCAACATGGTCAACATGATCCTTCCAAGACTTGTTGTTGATTAGTATGTCATCAAAAAATACTAACACAAAAATTCCAAGGAAGGGTTCGAAAATGGAATTCATCAAATGTTCAAATGTATAAATTGCATTTGTAAGGCCAAAAGGCATGGAGAAAAATTCATAATTACCTTCAAGAGTTCTAAATTTTGTTTTCGGAACATCTCCAGTCTTCATTCTTATTTGATGATATCCTAAATGGAGATCCAACTTGGTGAAGTAAATTGGTCCATGTAACTCATCTAATAATTCATCAATGACATGAATGGGAAATTTATCTTTAATAGTGAGCTTTTGAGCTCCCTATAATCTAGACACATGTGCCATGATCCATGCTTCTTATGCACCAATACTCTTGGAACTTAGAAATAACTTTGACTAGGTTGTATTATACCACCATCTAGCACTTCTGCAACCATTCATCCAATTTCAGTCTTTTGGGCATAGGGATATTTGTAAGGCCTCATGTTTAGAGGAATACTTCCTGAAATCATATCAATAGAATGATCATGACCATGAATAGGTGGGAACCTTTGGGGTCTCAAATACCTTGGAATGATTGTCCAAGGTTTTTTGGAGGTCTGGGGAAATAAATGATTTCAAGGTTTGAACCTCTAGTGAAGACAATTGTGAAATTACGCCCTGTTATTCTTCCTTTAGAAGCTTTGTCATGCTATTAGAGCTGATTATCTTTCTTGGTTTCCTTGTGATACCCCTTAATTCAAATTCCTTTCCTTCCCAAAAAAAATTTCAAGAAAAGTTATTGAAAGTTAAAAGTTATCGTACCCAAATATTGTAACCATTGGATTCCTAGTACAACAGTAGAACCACCCATTGGAATGGAAACCATTGGACTATTCAATACATATAGTCCCATGGATAGCCTAATATTATGGAACTTTTCTAGAGAAATTTACGGTTCCTCCATTTGCAACCATCACTTGAAATTCTGGTGCTAGATATTGGAAGAAATTTAATTCCTTTCTTATCTTACAATGAATAAAATTATGGGTACTACCCGAATCAATCAACACTATTACCTTTTTCTTCTTGATATGTCCTTCTATATTGTGATTTTGAGGATTGGTAATTCCTACCGATGCATTAAAAGATATTGTTGGATTCATTTCTTCTTTCTCTGGGGTTGATTCTTGGTGTATATCCTCCTTTTTTGATGTTTCTTGTTCCTTTTCTTCCTCCTCTTCACAATCTATGGAGAATAATTTGTTCTCAACACACTTATGATATTTAATGTATTTTTTATCACAACTGTAACAAAACCCTTTTTCTCCTTTTTCCTCCCATTTTTGTTGTGTCAACCTTGTAGATTGTGGAAGACTAGGACCAGTAACACTTCAATCTTTATAGTTGTGATTGGTAGACTTCCTTTTTGCCATAATTTTGATTTGAACTTTTCTTGCCACCCTGAATACCTTCTCCAATGAATCAGATTCTCGAAGGCAAACCTCATGTTGAGTGTTATCTTTTAAAGTCCCTATGAAGAAATCAATCCTATGCTGCTTTGGAATATTGATTACCTTAATATTCAATTTTTGGAAGTGTTTAATGTGCTCCACCATTGAACCCTTTTCTTTGAGATTTATCAATTGTCTAAAGAAGGTGTTGCTCTTTGTATCTTCATAATGTGATATCATTTCCTCCATAAACATTGACCATGTGGTAAGTGGTTTATGAGAACAAAACCATCTATACCATAAAAATTGATTGGGTTCTAAATATAAATATGCAATATGTACCTTTTGTGAGGGTTTAACACCCTGTAGATCAAAATATTGCTCCATCTGTAGTATCCAAGTTACTAGATCCTTGCCACCAAACTTCCTCATCTCTATCTATTGAATGTGGTGGTTCATAAAACCCACATGGGAGTCTCTAAAATTTTGATTGATATTTCTTTTGTCTTCATCATGATTTTCATGGATGGCCTTCTCACCAATGGGACACTTTCTTATAACAACTTTGTCAAAACTTCTTTCAATACTTCCATGTCTAATTTTATACCATCATCCAAAACTACCATGTCCCTTTTTATGCCATCTATATTAACGTTCATCATCAATTCCAATTGATTTTTATTACTTTTTGTGAGAGAAAAAATTGTTGCATTTAGCCCTGCAATTTTGATTACATATCATGTTGCATTTATTCCTCTTCTTCATGTCTCATAGAGAAGATTGTGGCTTACTTACTAGGTGTTTCCATTTTATTTCTTCAAGGCATCAATTAATGATAATTGTGCTTCACTATGCCATTTGAATCACTTCAAACTAATTTATCAAACCAAACTTATGCAATTTTTTAGAAGGACTACACACCTCTCTTTTGCTTCGTTGGACTTTGATATTGAGTTTGTTGTATCTCTGTAAATTTTTTTCTCCAACATCTGAAATTTCTTCCTATGGTAGCCCTTTGGGTTCTTCTTACAAATCCATAGGTTTGATAAATATTGGATTATTCAAGAAACCGTTAGCCCAAATCTCCTCGGATGGCCTAATTATACACTTCTTCAATAGAGAAAACTTGTACGAAGTGCCATATATTGTTGTTTAAGCATTTGGACCTTAAAACACTAAAAACAAATCTATTGTTTGTTTCTCGTTTTGTACCTTCTTACACAAGTTCACTCTGATACTCAGAGTGAATGTTATGATGATTTTCCCAAGGTCACATGTTTGGAATGTAATTCAGGATCCCTAAAAAATCCTAACTTCGTTGAAACATATCTCCAGAAATACAGACATACAAGATCTTAAATTTGGGCCCTACGTCCAATGAGATTTTTATTCAAATGGGTTTTCTTTTTAGGTTCTGAAACGTCAGAGAAAAATCGTTATAGTGCAAATTCCACGATGACCAGTTTAGAGCAGTGAAAGCCTAGAATCCAAAGCTCTCATATCAAATGTTATGCAACCAGCTCACAAAATAGAATAAAAGATAGATCAATGACTTCAAAATCAGCCTCTTTGAGTGGGAAACCTCATTTACATTACAAAAATGAATAATCTCTGGATGATTCAAATAACACAACCAGCTTTCTATATATATATGCCTAAGGGGTCACAATATAAGCAGCGCTGACATAGCAATAATAATGTAAGGGTACCATAATAACAATAGTGGGCTTCTATGGGGCACAAAAATAATAATAAGGGGGATACACGAATAACAATTAGGGAATACACTAGTATTATAGGGACCTAACATACCCATAGCTTATTGAACCAAGACAAATTCTAACAAAGTGAAATTGAAAGAAAGTATGGATATTGCATTACAGAATCAGGGTTGATATTTTTGAAAGATCTAGGGTCGAGGACTTTCCTTTCTATAACTTTAATATTCTTTCCCAACCTTTGAAGCCAAAGGGAATAAAATATCAAGCCGCTACAATAGCTTGGTTGTCGATAACGGCAAAGGGATTTCAAGCAAGGGATGAAAGATCTATTATGTCCTAAGAATATTAAGGCTTTGTCTTTTGTGGCTTAAACCAAAGAAGGAGGGAAAAGGGATTTCAAGCGAAGGCTGAAAAATATTATTTGACCTAAGAAGATTGAGGCATTGATTTTAAAATATTTCTCTTTCGTGGATTTAACCAAAGAAAAAGGTCATAGATGTGTTAGTTTTGCTTCATCTGGTAAGAGAATTAAGAAACAAATTTTCCACCTCAGTTCACTAGCCCATTCAAGATTCCCAGGAGAACCATACCATTTTCTTGTCATCCTGATCCACTATCCCATTTGAAAAGTACCAATGGCTTGTTTCATGTTTATAATCATTGAAGGAAGGAAGCAGAAAGATGACACTCTTGACTTGTCTGGAGAGGTGATTTGAGAGTTCATTTGCTTCGAGTATTGGTGGGATATATTTTCTTATATGCATGGTAAGAATACAAAGAGTTATATAGTGTTATTTAGTCAGGTTATATAGAGTTATATAGAGCTATATAGTGTTATAGTGTGAATCCTATGGAAGAAGTAGTTGTGAAACAAGACTTTATCGAGCAATGTGCGAGAAGGAGACCCTCTCTTAAGGAAATAAATCAAGCACAATTTAGAGAGAATACGCAGTTGAAAATGGAGATCATAAAATTGAGGAAACAATTGTGCCGCTTACAAAGAAAAGCATGAAATCTCAAGAAAAACACTACGAAACCTTGGTCTATAAGTGTTTCAGTGGCAACACATATTGACGACAGGCCAACGACTTTAGCAATTACACAGACATAGTCATTTTTGCATATGATCGAGGCACAAAATTTTGTCATGTATGTAGAAATCCAAAAGTGCAAAGATACAAGAGCTCATTTTCAATGAGGTTCCATTCCTTTAGAGGCACACTAGGAAGGAATAAGGAAAACTCATGAGAAAGTTGCAATAATAGTCTTTGGTTACATAGAATTGATAAAAAGGAAAAACAGAAGCAGGAGAAAGAATAGGAGCAAATTAAGGGGTTGGAAGAATAGGTGAAGTTACTCAAGGTCGATAAGGAAGAGATGTTTACCTTGTCTTAGTGGGAAATGGCTTGTCGTCTCCCTGCTCATAGCTACACCTTGTTCCTCCATGAACATTATTTATTCTTCTATTTAGAAAGCATCCACTAGGACCTCCGTCATGATATAGAAGATTCAATGTAGCTTCTACACATCTTGAGATGCCACAATATTCTAGATCAACATTTGATGTGAGAGTTGTACATGCCATACTACTTACTGGGAAATGATCAATCATTTAACCCAGTGCCATATGTAGGAGATATTAAACGGAGAGACTTTACCTCCTACACTTTCAATGATGTTAAATAGAAAAAGTCTTTCAATACATTTGAAGAAAATCAGGCAAATATGCCACTTGTCATCAGGATGGAGAATTGTGGGTCTCTGAATGTTTATAACAGACATGAAATCCTATTGGAGATTGAAGGACGGAAAGAAAAAACGTTGGGAACTCAATAATGGTATGTTGATATATGCAAAAAAGACATCTTCACATGTTAGGAGGAGGCCCGAGACAACTACCCGAAAAGGTGGATGCTCTCATCATCAACTGTCAGGATATGTGAGGCTTTCTCGGGGCCAATTTTGCTCAAGCTCAAAACAAGGTATCCTGCTATACTGTGTGCATGTGGCTTTGTGGCATCCGATGGATGCGTTTGAGGTTTCGATTTCCCATCATCTTGCTGCCAGCTAATCAGTATACTCTAGCCTATGAGGTAAGTGAGGATTCATGGAAATAATTCATCCAAACATATGGGTGTTTGCCTCAAGGGATAGAAATGTCTGCAAAATATGATATTGCCTAGGTTCATGCTTCTTATAGCATCTCGAACCCAGACTTACGCAGGAAACGAGTTGCATGAGCACATGCAATAAGGCCAGTTGGGTGGAGATGTTGGTGGCTAGATTTGCATACTTGTACTCACCCTTTCTACCCTATTCTTTTATCCATTTCACATCAATAGTGGTTAATCGATATCTTAAATTGCACAGGTATACCTATCGTCATGTCATTATCGATTATTGGTCAACGAAGCATAGTCGTAGGGGATTATTACCGAAGTGACTTTGATAATTCAGTTATTTGTGTAGATTTAAGGGAGAATGACCATGACTGAGATTGGCTGAACGGTGCTAATTAAAATGGAAGCGTTATTCATGAATATTGGCTTCAACGGCGAATCAGCCCTTTGATTAACACACTTCTATCCTTTAATATTTTGTTTCTTTCTGAATGTAACAGATTTCCAGGGTAAATGTGCATATAGACAACATAATATGAACATAAATACAATAAACATATCATTCATCAAAACCCATATATACATCAGTACATTTGCACATGAAAATCAAGGGAATGAATTTTTTCATTAATAAATGAAATGAACCAACCATTGATGGGACTACCACATTCCACCCGACCATAGATTGGTTGAGCCAAGCTTCTCTTAAGCCAATCACCTACATGCCATATTCCAAGCACGAATGTGGGATCTTAAAGAACACATCAATCAAAACTCATCGAGGGCTTCTAGAGGCCACCCACCTCAACCCATCAAACAATGATTCCACCTTAGAGTCGGACATCACCAGAAAACATGATCATATTGGTGTCCATCCAAGCCTTCGAGGGCTTCCAGAATGTTTTTCCTACAAAGGCTTCCAGAACTAGTAACTCAACCCATAGCTCATATAGGGCTTCCAAACCATTTGTCCAACCGAGGCTTCCAGAACTAGTAACTCAACCCACAACTTATACAAGGCTTACAGAGCATTTTTGAAACCAAAGCTTCCATGACTAGTAACTCAACCCATGAACGGCTTCTAGAGCACTTTTCCAACCAGGGCTTTCAGGACTAGTAACTCAATCCAAGTTGTTCCAGGGATTCCAGAGCACTTGTTCAACTAGGGCTTTGAGGAATAGTAACTCAACCCAAGATGTTACAGGGCTTCAAGACCATTTTTTTAACCAGGGCTTCTAGGACTAATAACTCAACCAAAGCTAATGAAACATGAGAACCAACAAAAAGAAAGGAATGAAATTAAACCCAAATCACCATGGATATTGAGGAAATGGCAAGGCTAGGAAATCCACTGTCAATCCCGGCCATCCTCCTTGCCAATGACAGATCATAACCAAGAAACCACATGCATGTGCCATGCATGCCAAAACTACTGAAGCAATCTGATGTAGTTGCTAATGTCGATGCCCTCTTATTTTTTGCTACTCCTCCTTTGCCTTCTTGCTCCAAGAATACAAGTATGCCACACCCACCAAGAGTGCTCCAAGAAAAATCTCAGTCTCCAAGAGTATGAGGGAGACAAAGAATAATGAGAGAGCTCCAAAACTGAACTGGCAAAAGGTTCACACTGAAAGGAAGAATAATGTCAACTAATCCTTAGAAGCCTTTTTATGAATGAGGTCTCTATTTTCTTAATTTTCAATTATTTTCCTTCATTTTCCTCCTCATATGCAACTTGGACCTTTAACCTCCTTTTTCTCCAAATTTCTCTTATTTTCCTTCACTTTCCTCCTCACATGCAACTTGTCATCTTTCACCTCGTTTAATCCTAATTTCCATATTTTCATAAATAAATGTGCCAAAATACCTTGTTTCCTCTTTAATGCCTTACCCATTGCCTTTGCCAATTTTCTTAACAATAAACATCCAAATGAAAACCCCCTAGGATGTCCTTCCCACCATTCATCTTAGAATACATGTCCCATCATCCGTGGTATTTATATATTTTTACATGGAATTTTCACTAAGGTTGTTACAAAACTCTCCCCCTTCGGGTAACATTGCCCTCAATGTTTAATGAAACCTATAACAAACATGACTGTTGTAAACAAAACATATTGTGCACCAAGCTTTATAACAGAGCTCGTTGTCGTATTTACAATGAATGACCTCAAAAGAAAAACATCATGAGAACATGACCAAACAAAAATCATACCACATACTGGAGCTTTATAACACAAGTCATTACAATTTTTAGAATAAACACATATGCACATATTGTTATGAAACCATCTCACAAAAAGATAGAAAATATAGATCAATGCCTTATAATTCAGCCTCTTCGAGGGGTCAACCTCTTTTACATTACACAAATGAATGATTCTTTGATGATTCAAATGACAAAACCTCCTTTCTATATATAGGAGTCTAAGGAGTCACAACATAACCCATCCGACCTAACAATAATAATATAAAGGCACAAAAATAACAATAGAGGGATTCTACAAGGCACAATAATAACAAAATGGGGACAATAGGGGCACAACAATATTAATAAGGGATATAGAAACAATAGTAATGGGGTAATCACTATTATTATAGGGACCTAACATGTCCCTCTCCTTCAAAAAAGTGTTGTTCTCAACGCTTGAGTAGTTCTAGATGCTTCTGTATAAAATTCTCATCCTCCCATGTGGAATCTTTAGAAGATAATTTCTTCCACTTGATGAGATACTCTGAAATTGATTGATTTCATAGTTGTCGAGTTCTTCTTTTAGTGACTTCTTCCAGTTCCAATATACTTTTTCCACCCTCGTCAAGTTATAGCAATATTGTTTGAACTGGGAGTTTGTCACCTCTAACCTTCCTTAAACATGAAACATGGAAAATTGGGTGCACTCGACACGCTATAGGAAGCTGCAATTTGTATGCCATAGTACCAATATTTTGCAACACCTTGTATGGAGCATAATACTTTGGTGATAATTTATTATCCTTCTTAGCTTGCTTGAGGGACATTTGTTTATATGGTTGTAGCCGTGGGAATACCTAATCACCTACATCAAAACTTCTTTCACTACAATGTTGATCTGCTTGTTATTTCATTCTATTCTGCACCAACACGAGCTTGTCCTTTAAGAGTTGGAGACTTGTTGTTGATGCTTGATGTGATGTTCCACTGCTTGAATCTTAGAATTTTCTCTTAAATATGATGTGATGGATGGTGGATGATATCCATAAAGTGCTATAAATGGGGTCATTTTTGCTGCAGTATGGAAGGAAGTGTTATACCACCATTCAGCCAGAGGTAACCATTTGACCCATTGTGTCTGTTATCAAAGACAAAGCAACGAAGATATCCTTCCAAACATTTGTTTACTATCTTAGTTTGCCCATCAGATTGAGGATGATAAGATGAGCTATGAGCTAACTGAGTACCGAGACAAGAAAATAATTATGTCCAAAAATTTCCAGTGAAATGGGGATCTCTGTCACTTACAATAATCTTTGGGTTTACATGTAGCTTTTGAATTGTTTCCATAAATGCAGTAGAAACTGTACTGGATTTAAATGGATGTGATAATGCACAAAAGTGTGCATACTTGGTAAGTCTGTCAACTACCACCATGA
>APFE031657264.1:83911-96499 GCA_000404065.3 Pinus taeda | reverse complement strand
GTCCTCTCAGTGAACAATTACTAGCTCATTGTTCCAAGGCACACTCCCAATGTGCATTTGGTTCTATCTGGTAATTCTAATGACAAAAGAAAATCCATTCATGAGCTTCCCTTCTTTGCTACATAGTCCCTTCGGAATCTGGTCACCACTTCCATGCAGTCACTCACCTTCCAAGTTCCGCTAGCACCCCCATCCCGAGTAGTCCATCCCTTGGCAAGGCTATCTTGCATCAGAAGATACAAAAGCCAAGGCATATCGTAGCCTGAAGACCACCATACCAGCCATAGCATGCTCATGGAAATCAATGGACACAATTGGGTACCAATGTCCTACAATGGCCCTGCTTCTAAACTGCTCTATCAACATACTTCTGCATGTTTCAATTCCTTTGTTGTTGCTGTTAAGTCTTACAGATGATTTCAATCACCCAATTGGGAATTTCGCGCATTACTGTACAAATCACATAACTTCCATTAGATTTAAAATAAATTGAACTAACTTCAAATCATACCTCCTTGGTAGTTCGTCAATAAGGTACACATGGAATTCTATTTTCTTCTTGTCACAAGAATTCAAACTAGCATCTTCGAACAAATCAACATGTATAAAAATTTCACATCAAGTTAGCTCAAAACACAACCATCATAGTTCAAAATCATAAATCACTTGTAACCATCATAAACCAAAATCATAGATCATAAATCAGAGCCATAGATCATAAACCAGAATCATAATTCACATGTAATCATCATATACCATAATCATAAGTCACATGCATAATAAAATTGAAATACAATACTGATACCTATTCTTCATGGATCCTTACTTCTACCTTTGTTCTTTTGTATAGACACTGGATCGGTTGTCACACCCAGAAAACACCTAGTGCCTTCTCCTCTACCAGGAGAACATACACATACTATGCATCACACACATACAACCACACCTAACACACAACACCATGCAATACATGCACTAACACTTGATGTACAATGCATACACCTACAACTAGTGTACAACATAGTGCATCCATCTATACCTATTGTGAAATACCACCGAATACATGTACCTACTTAGAGTACAACACAATGATTACAAATGTTGCAATACCACACTACATGATGCACATACATAGTAACACATGCCCTCAACATAGCATGTATGACATGCACACAATATCACATGTGCACCAATACAATATGTACAACATATACACAGTACCACCGATACACCACACCATCTGCACAACATGTGCACAGCATCAGATGTACATGGTGCCACCTGCACAACATGTACTCAATGCCACATGTACCCCACACCACTTGTACAATGTGTACACAATACCACATGTACACAGTAGCACATGCATGACATGTAAGCAACACCCTATGTACACAACACCACATGCACACAACACCACTGGTACAATCATGCACACCACATCATATGTACATAACACCACGTGTACAACATGCACGCAACACCACTTGTACATAGAATTGCATTCCAAACATGTACATAGCATTATCTATACATAACATTCCATATCCAACATGCACAGAGCACCATATATAGACATGCAACATATACATCATCAAGATAGTACAATATGTATATAACATCCCATATGTAATATTCGCACAAACCTATTTGTACCATCCTATACATAACATTGCATAAATAACATGTACACATGCTATGTAAAGACCACCACAAGTGCACACATCATAGATGCAACATGTACACCATATACAACATATGCATAATAGTAGCACCACACATCCAGAACCACACTGACTCTAGCAAGCAGCACTCCTTCTGGTGTCTTATCGATGCTTGTCTTAGCATGCAGTGGACCAAGTTGCTTTTATTCTGCTGGTGTATCTTTTGGTATAACATGTCCACACCATAGTCATAATATAATCACATAAGATCAACTCATAACCACATGATACTGACCTTGTATATCTATCATGACAACCCTTCCCACTTGATTCCTAATGAGCCAAGAACCTCTTCATGCCATTCAGTTATAAGCAATTATTCCTTCACAAGAATGATCCTTGACAATCCCTTTTAGACAGTGACATAGATACATACATACATACATACATACATACATACATATATGATCAGTATCATAAAACATTCATCATCTTGTTAGACAACAACATGCATACATTCATGTATACATATATAAACATCAACATAATCATGATCATAACATAATTACCATATAACATAACATCTAGGTTAAGAGAAATTCCTTTATTGATGCAACAGATGCGCAACATTGAGAACAACAGTTCCCAACATAGCTAAGACATCTCAAATCCATTTACTTTACCTTTTCTTGTTACCTTTCTCATGACTATACAACTACCATCCATTTACCACAATGGACCCAACCAATCCAACTGACACTCATAGCCTTACCTTTCGTTGTGCTTACTAATGTACCGAGATTCATCTAAACCTTACATTACCTTTCGCATAGGACACAACTCTTCGTGAGCTCCATCTAATTTTCTCTTTCCCAACCAATTCCCAAGACTCAAAACAATGAATGAGAAGACAAGAAAAAACCAAGAAGAGGACCATGATAACCCATAACGATATGACACTACAACAAATTTGCAAGGCCTTCCACCAAATATAAACAAAATTGCAAATCAAGCTCAAAATCCAAAAGCACAAAACTGACACCATTAAGAAATCCACATGGTTCCCAAAGAAAGCTCAACCTGAGCCATCTTCAAGATTTCATGGCAACCTGTCTTGGCATGCAACTCGCTACATCATGCTGCCATAAACACATAACTATCAATGTATAATTAAGCATAATAATACACGAGTTACCTCATCTAATTGTGTGAACCACACTTCTTGCAACTGAACACATCCATGCCATCTCTCAAGGGACTTCAGTCCTTTAAAAGATCCACCTATATCTAGAAACTAGATAATATACATGTCAATTGAATATAGCACATATCCACATAATGTTAAACAAAATCAAGGCTAAGAAGACTTCATGTGTGCAAAGCACTCATTCGCTCGAAATTAGGGTTTCCAAAAATAGCCAAAGGAATTCTTGCCCAATTCCTTTCTTTTACCTTTTTATCTTGTTGGAATCGAGGCTTACTATATGTTCTCAAACCACCCAACTATTAGTTATATAGACACATCAACTATTACCTTGTCATGTTAATACCAATCATCTTATCCTGCAACTGCTCACACATTCCAACCACATGTTCCAAATATGAAGACAATCATATCTATTAGTTTGAAAGCAACTATTACCAAGGCTAACAATCATATTATCTTCCATAGTCAACTCATACTCATCAGTCATAATACTACAACTGTCACCTACTATACTCAAGTACATATCAACTGTCTCAACACATATATTTTACTACAATCATCTTAAAACAAGATCATTTTGAACACATATGCATATTATGCAATTCATAAAAAATTTGTATGATGTTAAATAAATCAACTACATGACATAATCAACAGTCAATCACCAAATATATGACATAAGCAATTCATACCTTAATGTATCTCAAGTGAGGTGATCTTGTATGCACAATCACTCTAGTTAGCATGATATAACTTTAGAACACATCATCTCAAATACTCATAAGATCATGATATCCATAACAATATCTATTTAACATGTTCACATCATAAAATCATACACAATTATCATTCACACATATGCAAAGTCAATCTAGAGTAGTATGAATATCACAACCATAACCATCTACATAGGTCAAGCCAGGTTAACACAATACATAACATCAATATCTTCAAGGCAATGAGAATAACCATCATGCATATGACCAATCCAAATTATAACATCAATATGTCAATGAAATGACTCTAATCATAAAGTTAATACCATATAAAAACAATAAGCTATATATCATACTCATCAACAGTATGCGACATAATCATTAGGTTATCTAATATAAAAAACAATAGCAATGCATACAACTACAAGTTACTATCATTCTTGACTATCTGACACATGTGCATGTAACCACACTAATCATCTAACATCTATCATGAATGTAACCATAACATAAAATACATTTTCATAAACCTAATCTATATAACCCTAATGCATATAATAATCCTTAACTTACATACCTGCACACCAAACATACACTACCTGTATGACGATTTCCTCTTATCCTAATGTCTAATGTTGCAGCCTCATTATGATGATCTGCATCCCTTTCTTTGTGTCAACTAGCTCATTAGCATCACAACAACCAATAACAGCACGATGACCTAAATTTCATACAATGACTTCACGAGGCATGTTTGACCTACTATACATGCATAATCATATCCACGGCCGTACATGTATAACAACTACATATACACACTTAACAAATGAGTACAAAAAGCATCATTCTAACTAGAGTCCAGTCATCAATGCATTCCCATATCAAGTACACAAACCATGACCTCATGCATAACAACAACGATTACTCCATTGTACACATTGCAACATGCAACCAACAATATGCATAAGCAATCCCAAATCAACTACACCTACGCATAAACACATGTAGTCGAACATAAGAGATTAGTTCTTGTAATCAACCTACAAGGCTAATACATGTAGTAAAAATATTAAAAAATGTAACCTAACATACATGGATGCAAGTAGGTATCATGAAATTAGCATGTAAGCGACATATATTTCTTACACAGTGAGTCACATGTTCCAAAAAACATCATGTCTATTAATTTGAAATCAACTTTCACCAATACTAACAATCTATAAGCATACCCCCTTCATATCCATGGTCCAAACTAAGGTAGAAGGATGAAGATACTATAATGGACTGATCTAAAATGTCCAATTATGGAAATGGGATCTCCAAAGCTCTACTAAATTTAACCACACTTGAAAAGAAATTGATTTTTATTTCTCATACAGTTGTATGAGACTAAGTCAAAAACATTGCACTTATTCCACTTGTAACATAATAACTAAAAACACACCACTTTCCCATTTCCTCACATGTAACGTTTCAAATCCCTTGCATGCAACCTTTCAAATTCCTTACATGGAACTCTTTAAATTATTCTCATGAAAATAGGCATAGATCAACTACATCCATTTTATCATACTACAATACTATCCCATCCAAAAAAAATAACATTTTCTTCAAACAATTACCATACTTTTACAATTTCTTCAAACAACTACTATACTATTACATTTGCATGTAAGCATTTCTTCAAACACTTTACATACAAACTAATATAGATAACTATTTGCATAAAAGTAATCATATATCAACTACAACAATACTATTACACATCAATACTATTCCCAACCACAAACAATATACTCATTTGCTAATTTTATCAAACAGTTTGTATGCAAGTAATCATTGAACCATTTAAGCATTTCATTAAATGCTTTACATGAAAACTAGCATAGCGAATGATTCAATGCATATATCCTAAACTATAGTAGTACAAGTTATGGAAATTGAATCATATGATAAATGGTACCTGCCCTCACTATGGTTCATGTTTCAACTTCTGAGATTTCATAGATGAAAAGTTATAACAAAAATACCAACACAATCCTATTTGGTGCACAATTCTAGGAGTATCCAGAAATCTTGACTTCCACTGGTCATATCTCCTAAAATAGTATAAATGTCTAAAATGTTTATCACAGTATTAGTGGAATATCTCCTCATTGTGACGAAAATTTCCACTCCTTAGAGTTCCCAGAAGAAAATTTATAACAAAAATGTCAGTGTGACCTGTTTGAGGCATGATTTTAGGAGAATTAAGAAGGATCGACTCCCTCTTCTCATATCTCTTAAAATATTGTGATCCAATATCTAAAATTTACACCACATAATTTGTGGTATGTCTCCTCAATGTGGACAATTTGTTAGCTTCTGAAAGCCTACAGGAGATGAGTTATTGTAGAAATTCCAACATGACTTCTTTAAAGGTGCATTATGGAAGGTCATCTTCCTTAGCTCATAATTCCCAAAGTATTGTGAATCAATATATGAAATTTTTACCACATTACCAATGGGATTTACCTTTGATATGGACAATGTTTCAACTTCTAATATGCAACAGAAGAAAACTTATAGCATATATGGCATAAAGCTCTATAGTTTAACCTTTGTTCTTCACTTCACCTATGAGAGAACCCATCTAGTCCAAGTGTTTTAACCATGATCCGATACCACTCTCTAAAGCCTTCCAGGGTAAATGTGCATATAAACAACATAATACTAACAAAAATACAATAAACATATCAGCCATCAAAATGCATCTATACATTAGTACATTTGAACATGAAAATCAAGGGAATGAATTTTTTCATTAATAAATGCAATGAACTAACTGGTGATGGGACTATCATGTTCCACCATAACATAGATTGGCTAAGCCAAGTATATCTTCATCCAATCACCCTTGTGCCATATTCCATGCGTGAATTTGGGAACTTAAAGAACACATCAACCAAAACTCATCCAGGGCTTCCAGAGGCCACCCACCTCAACCCATCAAACAATGATTCCACCTCGTGGTCAGACATCACAAAAAATCATCATTAGATTGGTCTCCATCCAAGCCTTCCAAAGCTTCCATATCATTTGTCCAACCAAGGCTTCTAGAACTAGTAACTCAACACACAACTTATACAGGGCTTCCAGAGCGTTTTCCAAACGAGGCTTCTAGAACTAGTAACTCAGCCCACAAATTTTATAGGACTCCTAGAGCATTTGTCCAACTAAGAGCTTCCAGAGAATTTTTCCGACCAGGGTTCCCAGGACTAGTAACTCAACCAAAGTTGTTATAGGGCTTCCAGATCATTTGGTCAACTAGGGTTTCCATGACTAGTATCTCAGCTCAAGATGTTATAGGGCTTCTAGAGCGTTTTTTCAACCAAAGCTTCTAGGATTAATAACTGAAACCAAGCTAAGGAAACATGAGAACCAACAAAAACAAAGCAATGAAAGTAAAACCACAATCACCATGGTTATCTAGGAAATGACAAGGCTAGGCAATCCACTGTCAATCACGACTTGTTGGAAATAATACTGAAAGGGTGGGTGAATCAATATTATCAGATTAATAATTTAATTTTCAAAAATTGATTTGTATACGCTAATTTAGCTCAGTGAACTAGCGTGTATATGCAACTTTACTTAATGCAACCAGTGTATATGTAGAGATATTTAGATTTACACGAATCATCATGTATTGAACTTTAATTGATATATCAAAAGTTCATTAGACAGTGTAGTAAAAGAAGAATAAAGCATCACACATAAGCAACACATAAGAACACCAAGATATAAGGTGTAAACCCAATGTGGGTAAAAATCACCTACTGTTGTCGTCTTTGTCTTCTTTTAATAATAAGAAAATTATGTTTACAATTTTTGTACTATTGCAGTCTTATACCAGTATGTAGGCTTCTACCTGCAGAAGGCTACAACCTTCTCTTTTCTACCAGGGACCACGTTTCATAAGTTTTCAGACTAGATCCATCAACAACATCATTCAACCATCATATATATCTACATCAACCGATCTCCTTTTGAACCAACCACAACTGAATCAATCAATCACTTTGACAACCCATCAATCTGATAATTCATAATGTTGTCACCAGAATACATTAACCAAAACCCAAGCGAGAACCCAGAACATTGCAACAACAAACAAAAGAAACTAAAACATATTTTATAAGGTATATGGTACTTCCATGTGTCGAACCTGCATGCATACGTGCTTTCCTCAAAGAAAACCAGCGTACAGATCTGCAAATCAAATTTAGGATGTATACGCTCCTTTTCTAAAGTGAACCTGTGTATAGATCTGTAAATGATGATTTAAACATTACAACTATTCCAAACTTCAGTCATACCCAGATCATCATACTTACACACTACAACATGCACTAGTTATTTAGATCCATGATCAAACCACATAGAGATAATTCAATTCAAGCTTTAAGATCCTGATAGATCCTTGGTTTAGATCAAACACATCACCATAAGCCAATAACCTACATATTACATATCACACTTTATTAGATATTCGGTACTTGCACATCTTGGCCTAATGATCTTCTCCTCCTTTTATATTTTTAGGTCTTTCTCAATACCGTGAACCAAAACATCTTAGGACCAATACCTTGGACCCAATACCTGGGGTCAATACCATGGATTAGATACCTCGGACCAATACCATGGATCAAAACACCATGGACCAAATAGTTCAGACCAAAAATTTAGTTTTCCAAGGTATACGCACTTTTCCTTACGTGAAAGTGCGTGTGTACGTATACGCGACTCGTAAACAATGGATCTGTGTGTATACGCAACTTGGTCAATGGTGAACCTACAAGTACCTCTCTTTCTTCATTCTCTGAAGGCTAATCTGTAATTCTTTGTTTTTTACCTGCTATGTTGTGATCTTTGATCTCAGTGACTTGCCTTCTGAACTGATTCCTTGAAGCTGTCCTACATTTCATCACATTTGTAAGCACTACTGTCCTGCATTCTATCACATCTGATATCTCTTCTGTAGATTCATCTAGTTACCATATACAAGTGAGTTGTTCTGCTACAAGTGGGTTACCATAAAGTACAACACATACATATTAATGCCAACAATCTCCCCCTTTGGACTTGATGGCAACAACCACACCAAGGAACTCTCCCCCTTTGACATCAAGAGAAAAGGGTCATGCTCCACTGAGTGCATGCTGAATTCTCTGATATGTAGAAGTGTGCTGATAGAGCTCCCATGACTGAGTCCATGCTCCTCCTGAGCATAAGCAAAGTCTGCAAAATAATGTTCTAAATGAAGAACATGACTCTATACATACATCACAAATGACCTTCCTATCACCAATGACTCATACATACATCCATCTCCCAACCAAGTGGGGACATATCAATTCTTTATACATGTTAAAAACAAGAAACATTACATCATCCATCTCATGCATAGTGGGGTTCAAAATTAGGTCTTTTCATGACCATTACATTAAAAGATATACATGACATATATAACGTAAATCAAATATCTTAAACAAGACCATGATAGTCATCAACAACTATCATATGATCTATACCAACAACAACATTTGTCAACAACATCTAGACTAGCAACCTATGTATGTCCATCATTAGTTCCCAAAATATCATCAACCATGTTCTCCCCCTGAACCTGTTCCACCTATTCGCTGTCAGATCTGATCATTGCATATGTTAGTGAGAGATATCAAAGCATCATCATAAATCAGATATACATCAAGCTATCAACAACTTTATGAGGACCAATATATTTCCACATGTTATTAGCAGAGTAAAAAAATCATCAAGAAGAGCAGATAATTGACAAAACCATAGAAGACCCCTTTTTTATAAGTCACGTCCACTTCTTTACTTTAAACCAACATATACGTGACTGTGCCCATAGAAACCCGCGTATGTACCTGATTATGCTTCATGAAACTCGGATATAACCACCTTTCTCTGAAAAAAGATAGGATTTAACAACAGGATGATGTAGCAACTATTCCCAGCTTTTGCTTGAGATATTCAAATGTCTCTCTGGGCAGTGGTTTAGTGAATATATCAGCAACCTATTCTTTGGAGGGAACATACTCCAATTTGACTTTTTGTTCAAGCACTTGTTCACATCGAAAATGATATTTGATGGGTATGTGCTTGGTCTTCGAGTGCATGACTGGATTCTTTGAAATACTAATGGAAATTTGATTATCACATAGAATGGATATGGGTGGAGTACATGTGATCTGAATGTCTTGCAAGGTTTTCATCATCCAAAGTAGTTGTGTGCAGTAAGATACAACAACCACGTATTCTGCTTCAACTGTGGATAATGCAATTGAACTTTGTTTCTTGCTGAACCAAGACACTAACCTGGAACCCATATAGATTGCACCACCATTAGTGATTTTTCTGTCATCAACACTTCCTGCCCAATCTGCATCTTTATACGCATGAAGTGTAATATTTGTATCTCTAGGATACCATAAACCAAAGTTCTGTGTTCCTTGAAGATATTTTAAGATCCTTTTGACTTCCTGAAAGTGTGATTCCTTTGGATTTGCTTGGAATCTTCCAACTATTCCCACTACATGCATGATGTTTGGTCGGGTACCTGTTTGATAAAGGAGACTACCAATCATGGATCTGTAAGTTGGTTGATGTATTGCTACTGATTCACCATTTGAGCTAAGACTACATCCTGTTACCATTAGGATACATACTGGTTTAGAATCTTCCATGCCGTACCTTTTCAGTATCTGTTTGATATATTTGGTTTGTGAGAGAAAACTACCATCTTTATTTTGTTGAACTTGTAGATCAAGAAAATAGGTAAGTTCACTAAGAAATGACATTTCAAATTCTTGCTGCATTACTGAAGAAAAATTCTGACTCATGGATTCTTCATTTCTACCAAAAATGATATCATCAACATACACAATAATTATTAGCAATTTATCAGTGTCCATCTTTGTATATAGATTGCTATCTACTGACCGCTTTGAAAAACCCTATTGATGGAGATATTTTTCAAGACGGTAATTCCAGGCCCTTGGAGCCTGTTTTAGACCATAGAGAGAATTTCTGAGTTTGCATACAATTTTTCATCATTTCCAAGAATGAATCCTTCTGGTTGTTCAATATAGACTTCTTCTTCTAAGTCTCCATTAAGAAAGGCATATTTTACATCCATTTGGTATACTTTGAATTTCTGAAAACTAGAAAGAGTAAGAAACATTCTTATGGCCTCAAGTGTAGCAACAGGTGCAAAAGTTTCTTCAAAATCTATACCTTCTTGTTGAGCATATCCTTTGCAGACGAGTCTGGCATTGTTTCTTATAACTTCTCCATTTTCATTCAGCATGTTTTTGAATATCCATTTGGCTCCTATGATATTCTTATCATGAGGTCCAGGAACTAATTCCGAAGTATTATTCTTTTCATTTGCTCAAGTTCTTCATTCATGGCCTTCACCCAACATTCATCTTTGCATGCTTCATTTACATTTTGCGGTTTAGTGGAAGATAGTAGTGCTATATAGCTTGAAGCTTCATCAATGGTTCTTCTTGTCTGCATGTCTGCTCCTTTGTCCCCTAAAATTTGTGTTTCTGGATCATTTTTCTGAACATACCTGGACGAAGTCTTTTGTTCTATCGTTATCTCTTATTTGGGTGCTTCATTTGTTTCTTATTTAGAATCAGTATGGTTTGATGTGAGAAAGTGATCCTCATCTTCTTCATTGTCATAATCTTTGGTTTTTATCTGTTTTTTATTTTTTCATGCTTCATCAACCACAACATCAATACTTTCAATAACTTTCCCAAGTCTTTTATTATAACCTTTATATCCTTTACTTCAGGAAGAGTAGCTAAGAAGAATATCTTCATATGCTTTGGGTTCAAGCTTACCAATTTTTTCATCAGTCCTTTTGATGTAACATTTGCTTCCAAAAACTTTGAAGTATTTTACAGTAGGAGTCTTACCATACCAAAGTTCATGTGGAGTTTGAGTGTTGTTTACCCGAACATTTGCTTGGTTGAGAATAGTGATGGTGATGAATGAAGCTTCACCACAGAAGGTTGCAGGAGTTCCAGATTCATCTAGCATAGCATGAGCCATTTGCTGAACAGTTCTGTTGATCCTTTCTACCACTCCATTTTGCTGAGAAGTCCTTGTAGTGGAGAACTACCTTTTATTCCATGTTTTTCACAAAAGTCAAAGAATTCATCCAAGGTAAATTCCCATCCTCTATTAGATCTGAGGCATTTTATTTTACGATCTGATTCATTTTCAACCGAAGTTTGAAGGCATTGAACTTGTCAAATGCTTCACCTTTATGCTTTAGAAGACCTATCCAACACATTCTAGAAAAATCATCAATGGAAAATATAATGTATTCTTCTCCACGAGGTGACTTTTTCCTTGATGGTCCACATAAATTAGTATGAACAAGTTGAAGAGGGTTACTAGCTGACGCTTCCTTTTCGATGAATTGAGATCTGGTTTTCTTACTGAATTGACATGATTTGCATATAGTATTTCCAGGAATGTTGATATCTGGAAGATCACGAACAACCTGGAATCTGCATGCTTTTATTATTTGAGAAAAGCTTAAACAATGTAAACTTTGAAACGAGAACTGATATTGTTACCCGTTTCGTAGAGATAGCAAAAAAATGACCTGATTTTCAAAAGTGGTGATGCAGAATACACATGTTTTTCTTAGAACATGGTTTTTGGAACTTTAATTTTTTTTCATGTTCAAGGATGAAATCAAGTTTTAGAATGGTAGTGATTTTCATGCTGATTTTAAAAAGTGAGTATTCTGCATCACACCTTTTTTTTAAAAGACCCATTTTTTGACTTTTAATTTTCTAGTGTGTGAAATGTGAAAAATTATTTTCTAAATTTGATAGTTTTTGAAGTTGTCATCTTATTCATATTTTCTTGTTCTCTATATTATTATTTTTTTTTTTAGGGTGGTTTT
>APFE031657264.1:44150-79567 GCA_000404065.3 Pinus taeda | reverse complement strand
TATATAGTGTGTGTGTGTGTGTGTGTGTGTGAGAGAGAGAGAGAGAGAGTCATGGATTTAACAATATAGAATTTAGTATTAATTAATATGTCAATCTAACTCGACTAGTTGGGCCAAGGTTAAGTTAGGGTTGAACTGTTATTTGGAGTTGCACCCATCATGCTATGGATAAAGGTTGGTTATGCTATGTCGATTATGAGAGATAAAGTGAAGATCAATGGGTAATATTTTTATGCAAGATATGACAAGATACATCGCATAAAGAAATGTGTATCGATGTGATCCTACAACGATTGTAACTTGCAATGTACCATTGAGTGGATAGATTCATTGATGGAGTGTATCATTATTGGAGTGTGATTTTATTATGGAGCCTTTCGTCATCTCCCGTATCATTGTTGGTGTGTGGAGCTTGTTGTGGTGACATTTGAACTTGTAGTGTAGAGTCTGAAGTCGCATTGAAGCTGAATGTTGAAGTTGTGCTGAAATAAAATGATATGTGTTGTAAATCAAACGCTCGTGGTTGCTCCTTCCAGAATTGCATAGATTTTTTGTGGCTCAATGCTAGATTTGTTGATGAAAAGAATCAAACATTTTCATAGGTGAGAACTTAGTATAAGCCAAAGATGGTAGTTGACAAAAAAAATGGTGGAAAAAGAAAAAGAAAGGGTACAAATATAAATCACCGCTGCACAGACATATTACAATCGGAGGATGTTGACATACTTGTTTATGACTTCAATTTAACAAAGAGAGGAACTCTTCACTTCAAGACGATAGAGATTCTGAAAAGGTTGTTACCAGAAGGAATAATGTTGACATGGGAGTCTGCTGAGACCAGTTGTAGATCTAGAAGACTTTTGAAACTTGGAATGTTGGGCATGCATGTGGACTCAGATGGGGCACTAGTTGATGAAAGAGAAGAATATGGAACATCTTCGTCAGCATCCAGTCACTCATCTGAAGATGTGAATTGTGATGGTGTGCAAGAAAATATGAGTGATTTTGAATAATTATTTAAGACAAATTATATAACTGATGTATGCATCATATCTTCAAATAAAATTAATGTTTTCCATATGTTGTTAGATGAGAAGTTATGAAGCATTTTTATGTTGTTGGATTATGTCTTAAGTATGATAAATTTTATTGTTTAAATATCTACAATGCAATATCAAATTAGAGATATAATGTCTGTTTTATTCAGTATACAATTAAAGACTTTTGATTTCATTGAGTGATATACTTTGTTCATAATGTCATGGCTTTTTAATTTTATAGTTGAAAAAATTTCAATTTCTTTTGTATCTAGCATGGTGTGGTTGAAAACATGTTAAATTTATACTTAGGAAAGAAAAATGATGTTCTACCAGAAACATTAATGTGTTTTTTCCTTAAAAATTAACTTTGTTTGAGACATAAAAAATTGGTTTTATTAGCATTTTTTAAAAAGTTTGAAAATTGACCCTAAAAAAAAACATTATTCCAGTAGCATCACTTTCATTTTGACACTATATTTTGCACGAAATTTCGTAGTCACCACCATTTTTAAATCACGTTCAAAATTGGCACCTAAAAAAAAACATCGTTCCAGTATACACATTTTTCGTTTTTAGCACTGTTTTTGATGTTTTTTGGGGGTTTTTGGGCCAGAGTTCCCGTTTTGAGTTTATAGTTCCCATTTCATAGTTTACATTCTTCTTAGATGTCCCAATATTTTGTGCCATGGCCAGCTTTCATCATTTTTTCTTAGATAGCACTATTCTTGTCCTCCCTTTAGTATGTATAGGTTGTTTGGAGTTCTTGGACCTTTAATCACAGTTTCTCCTGTATCAAGCTCATGAACAACACATCTGTTTGATTGAAAAACTACTCCATTTCCTTGATCAAACATTTGACTCACACTCAACAGGTTATGCTTTAAGTTGTCAACATACATAACATTCCTAGCTTTAACTTTTTCTTTCAAGGAAACAAAGCCTTTACCTTTTATGACAGGAGGACTGTCGTTTCCCAATGAGACACACTTTTCCTTTTCTAAGGCATTATATGAGTGTATTTTTTCTTTGTCACCTGTCATGTGTTTTGAGCATCCATTGTCGATGTACCACTAGTTTTCTTGTCCTTATACATACAAGGCTATACCACATCTTTCTGTTTGCGGTTATTTCTTTCTCCATATTTTGTGATTTAATGGAGTTTTCTCCTTTGGAGATATTTTCCAAAACTTATTCCTGCATTCAGATTCTTCATGGCCAAAATCGTTATAGATTGAGCATTCCATTTCATTTTCAAGAAGAGAAAAGTTATTATAGTAACTTTTCTTGATCCCTGCCACATTCCTTTGATTTCGTGCTTCTCTAGTCATGATGGTTTTGAAAGCAACACATTGAGCAGTTTTGTGTCCAAAATTATGACATGAGAAACATTGACCATTAAAGAAGTTCCTACGATTATCGAATCTACTGACCTGGTGATTGTAGTTTCTATTCATCATTGAATCAAATTGAGTACGTTTTACCTTAGGTTGGTTGTGGCTTCTATTCATCCTTGAATTAAATTGAGCCTGATTTACCTGGTGCTCTGCTTTATGCCTTTTCTGACGATTTTCAACTTGTTCACTACTCTTTGTTGCATCAAGATAGTTTTTAGTGGAGGTTTATAACTTATGTGCTTGAGATGCTTCTTCACTATATCCAAGACCTGTCTTTATCAAAGGAGAATGCTACACTTTAATAATTTCATTGAAGCTTTCTGATCCTTTAGCAAATCTAAGATCGAGAGCTTTTGTTTTCTCAAGATCCTTTCTTAGACCCACAATTTCACATTCTAATTTTTCATTGTGTTTTTCTCTTTTAGCAAGTTGGTATGTCAAGGTATCTATAATCATATTCTTTTCTTTTCGACAAATTTTGAGTTTAGAGATTTCTTCATAAAGGTTATTTTCATCTAAAGCATCCAAAAAATCATCATCTTCATAAGCCTTAGAAGTCTATAGTCATTACTATTTTCATCTTCATCACTATTTGATAAACCATCACTATCTTCATGAATATAGTAGATCTTTTCACTTACACTTTGTTTTCTATTCCATTTTGTATATTCCTTCCATTTATCGTATTTATCTTTTTGGGGACATTTGGCAGCATAATGAACGACTCTACCATAGGCAAAACATTTCAAAGGTAGTTTACTTTTGAATCTTCCGGAACCCCGTTGAAGCTTCTTAACAAACTTTACTTCTTCTTCTTCTTCTAAAAGATGTCCTAATTCATTGAGTTCTTATTTTCTTTTTGCTGAAGATTTAAATGTGACTTCTATCATACCTGATGGACCTCCTTTTCTCATCTCAAAGGCAGTTAAGATTCTGTGAAGTTGTGTCATAGTAATAGTCTCTAGATCCTGCTTTTCTTCTATGGAAGATACTTTTGATTCAAATTTTGCAGCTAAGGATCTTAAAACTTTTCCAACTAAGGCAACTTCCTTTATCTCTTCAGCCAGATTCTTCATGCAATTAACAACCTCATCTATATGTAAGAAGTAACTAGCTATACTTTCATCATTATGTATCTTAAGAGTTTCATATTGAATTCTGAGAGTTTGCAGTTTAGTATGTTTTACCTGAGAGTCTCCTTCGTAGGTTAGAATGATTTTGTCCCATATTTCTTTGGCTGTTTTGAGCTGCATAACTTTGACAAACTCTGATTGTGATAGACTTCCCAATAATGTATTGACAGCCTTGGCACTGGTTTCGTATTGCTTTTTACCTTCCGTATTTGTAGGAATTGTTGATGGAAATGTATATAATCCTTCCACGATTTCTCAAAAATCTATTCCAAGCGATTGACGATAGGTTGTGGTTCTTACCTTCCACTAAAAAAAGTTGCTCCCATCAAAGATTGGTGGTTTTATGGATTCCCTGCTTTCTTGACTACTCATGATGATGGATCTTCATTCAAGCAATCAAGCTTCTTCTGAAGGATCTGCTCTAATACCAATTATTGGAAATAATACTGAGAGGGGGGTGAATCAGTATTATCATATTAATAATTTAGTTTTCAAAAACTAATTTTTATATGCTACTTCAGCTTAATGAACTAGAGTGTATACGCAACTGTACTTAATGCAACCAACATATATGTAGGGATCTTTAGATTTAGCCAAATTATCATGTATTGAACTTTAATCAGTATATCAAGAGTTCATTAGACAATGCATTAAAATCAGAATAAAACATCACACATAATAAACACAAAAGAACACCAAGATATAAGGTGGAAAACCAATGTGGGTAAAAACCACCTACTGCTGTCGTCTCTGTCTTATTTTAATAATAAGAAAATTCTGCTTACAATTTTTGTACTCGTGCAGTCTTATACTAGTACGTAGGCTTCTACCTATAGAAGGGTACAACCTTCTCTCGTTCTCTAGCTTATACTGGAAGGGAGATACAACCCCCTAGATCTTGTACTAGCTGATATGTTTACTAGTACGTAGGCGCCTGCCTACAGGAGGCTACAACCTTCTCTTTTCTACCAGGGACCAAATTTCATAAATTTTCAAACCGGATCCATCAAAAACATCATTCATTCATCAAATATATCTACATCAACCAATCTCCTTTTGAACCAACCACAACCAAATCAATCAATCACTTTGACAACCCGTTAATCTGATCATTCAGAATGTTATCACCAGAATACATTAAGTAGAACCCAGGTCAGAACTTAGAACACTACAATAGAAAACAGAAGCAACTAAAACATATTTTATAAGGTATACACTACTTCCATGTGTCAAACCTGCATGCATATGCCCTTTCCTCAATGTGAACAAATGTACAGTTCTACAAATCAAATTTAGGATGTATACGTTTCTTTTATATGCAGAACCAGTGTGTATACACTCCTTTTCTAAAGTGAACCTGCGTACAGATCTGTAAATGATGATTTAAAAACTACAACTATTCTAGACTTCAACCATAGACAGATCATGATATTTACAGACTACAACATGTGCCAGTTATTCAGATACATGATCAAACCACATAGAGATAATTCACTTCAAGCTTTAAGATCTTCATACATCATTAGATCTTATCATTCATCAAACGCTAAGGTTCATCCTTGGTTTAGGTCAAGCACAACATCATAAGCTAATAACCTGCATATTATATCTCACACTTTATCAGATAGTTGATACTTTAGCATCTTGGCCTAATGATCTTCTCCTCCTTTTATAGTTTTAGGCCATTCTCAATACCATGGACCAAAAATACTTAGGACCAATACTTTGTACCCAATACCTGGGGTCAATACGATGGATGAGATACCTTAGACCAATACCATGGATCAAAATACCATGGACCAAATACTTCAGACCAAAAATTTAGTTTTCCAAGGTATACACACTTTTCCTTACGTGAAAGTGCATGTGTACATAGACGAGACTTGTAAATTGTGAACCTGCATGTATACACAGCTTGGTTAATGGTGAACCTGCATATACCTCTCTTTCTTCATTTTGTGAAGACTGATATGTAATTCTTTGTTGTTTACTTGCTACACTGTGATCTTTCGTCTGAGCGAGTTTCCTTCTGAACTGATTCGTTGAAGCTGCCCTCCATTTCATCACATCTTTAAGCACTACTATCATGCATTTTTTCACATCCGATATCTCTTCTATAGATTCATCTAGTTACCATATACAAGTGATTTGTTCTACTACAAGTGGGTTGCCATCAAGTACAACACACATCTTAATTCCAGCATGACCATCCTCCATGCCAATGAGAGATCATAACCAAGAAACCACATGCATGTGCCTTGCATGCCAAAACCAGTTAAGAAATCATACATGCAACTTGGTACTTGCATCCAATTTGATGTAGTTTTTGATACCGATGCCCTCTTGTGTCTTCCTACTCTTCCTTTGCCTTGTTTCTCCAAGAATCCAAGTATGCCAAACTCACCAAGAGTGCTCCAAGAAAATTCTAAGTCTCCAAGAGTATGAAAGAGAGAGACAGAATAATGGGAGAGCTCCAAAACCGAACTTACAAAAGATTCACATTGAAAGGAAGGAGCTTGATAACTAATTCTTAGAAGCCTTTTCATCAATCGGGTCTCTATTTTCTTCATTTTCCATTATTTTCCTTCATTTTCCTCCTCACATGCAACCTGTCACCTTTCACCTCCTTTTTCTCCTAATTTCCATTATTTTCCTTCATTTTCCTCCTTACATGCAACTTTTGACCTTTCACCTCCTTTTTCTGCTAATTTTTGTTATTTTCATAAATAAATGTGCCAAAATACCATTTTGCCTCTTTAATGGCTTAGCCATTTCCTTTGACAATTTCCTTAACCATAAACAACCAAATTGGTTGTTAGGTCACTATACCAGTAGTGTAACCCCTTATTGTTATTAGTGCAAACCCCTTATTGTATTATTCTTCCCTTATAGTCCCAATGTCATTATTAGTATGGCCCCTAGAATCCCATTATTGTTATTGTTGTGCCCTTGCAATATTAATGGTATGTAGGCTTTGATTGTATTGGGACCCCTTAGACTCCTATATATAGAAAGGAGGTCTTGTCATTTGGATCATCCAAGAATTTTCCATTTTTGTAATGTAAAGGAGGTTTCCCCTCGAAGAGGCTGATGTTTAAGTCATTGATCTATCTTTTCTATCTTTTCGTGAGCTGGTTTCATAAGATTTGGTATTAGAGCTTTGGATTCTAGGGTTTCGTTGCTCCAAACAGGTCATCATGACATGTTCGCTATAAAAATTTTCGCTACGAAGTTTCAGAAGCTAAAAACAAAACCCATTTGAGCCGAGATCATTCTAAACCTTGGGTACAAATTTTAGATCTAGTCTTGCTATAGTTTCTGAGATATGATATGAGGATGTTAGGGTTTTCGCAAGCTCCGCAATTCCATGTCAAACAGGTCATTATGGAATTTTCACTATAATTTGTTTTCTACAAAGGTTCAAACTTTGAAATTAAATGCCATTTGAGTTGGAATCATGGTGAAGCTCGAACCCAATTTCATATCTTGTTTTGCTATATTTTCAGAGATATGGTCCAAGCCATTTAGTGTTTTTATAGGCTCCCAAATTACATCCCAAACAGGTGACCTTGGGAAAATCTATTAACTTTCTATTTGAGCTTTAGATTGAAATTTCATCAGAATTTATAGAAAGAGGACAGAAAATACTTATCTATGTATTGTTTTCAGGTCCGAAGGTCAAAACATGGACACATGGAACTTCATACAAGTTCATTGTACTGAAAAAGTATATAATCAGGTCATCTTGGGAGATTGGGCATAACTCTTCCTTGGAGAATCCAATTTCGATTAGACATGTGGCATTGGAAGGAGGACGTAGAGGGCTACTGTAAGTCTCAATTCTAGACCTTGTACATCTGAACTTTCAGAGATACAACATATTCAAGATCGAGATCGTAAAAGCAAGAAAAAGAATGACTTGAATCAAGAAAATAGAAACATCTAGTAACCAAAATTGGATGTATGATTTGAAGAATGCAATCAAAGTTAAGATAAATAGTTTTATCTATTGCATAGAAGCTGATATCGATTGTATGAAAGCATTGTTGAATTTAGGCTTTTTTGATCCACATCAATATTATTAAGATGATTTTCGGCAATAATCACATTGAAATTCATTTGTTAACGCATTCCTACCAAAAATGGGTGAGATACTAGAAGAAAGGCATGGAAGATTTGAAGAAAGGCATGGAATATTTGAATAAATACATGGAAGGTTTGAAGGAAGGTGGGAAAATTCTGTTACAAGAAAGGTATCCTAATGGCGAAAAGGTAGTAGAGTAAAATCATGATGAGAATGAAAGTAATGTTAATCATGATTTTATAGAATCTAACATTGGATTGAAGACCCAACATATTCCAAATATAAATATGAGGATGTTTGATGACAAGGATCCTGTAACATGGATAGTACATATGAAACAATATTTTGACCTACATGTTGTACAACTGTTACAAAAGTTACATATTGCATCTCTATATTTAGAATCGAAACAATTTTTATGGTACAAAAGGATTTTTTTTCTCGTAAACCACTTGTCACTTGGTCAATATCACGAAGGAAATGATATCACATTATGAGGATACAAAGAGAAATACCTTTAGCCAATTGATAAATCTCAAACCAAAGGGTTCAATGGCAGAGCATGTTGAGGACTTCCGAAATTTGAATATAAGGGTAAATGACATTCCATAGAAGCAAGGATTGATGTTTTCATGGGGAATTTAAAGGATAACATTCAACATGAGGTTTGTCTTTGGGAACCTAATTCATTGGAGAAGGCATTTAGGCTGGCAAGAAAAATTGGAAGCCAAATTATGGAAACAAGGAATCTACCACTCACAACAATAAATATGGAAGTGGTTTTTCTCCTAGCCTTCCACAGCCTAAAAGGTTTACACCACAGTAATTGGAACAAAAAAGACAAAAATTGCTTTGTTACGTTTGTGATAGCAGATACAATAAACGTCATAAGTGTGTTGAAAATAAATTATTTTACATAGATTGTGAAGAGGAGGAAGAAAAGGATCAAGAAACATTAAAAGAAGAGGATATACTCTAGGAACCAACCCCAAAGAAAGAATAAATGCATACAATCATATGTTGTAAACCATTGGTAAGAATTACCACTCCTCGAACTCTCAAGATTGAAGGACATATCAAGAAGTGAAAGATCACATCGAGCCTCAAGAAATGAATCTAACCATATATTGTAATGCATTGGGATGAATTACGACTCCTCAAACTATGAATATAGAAGGAGATATTAAGAATAAAAAGGTAATAGCGTTGATTGATTTGGGTAGTACCCAAAATTTTATTCATTGTAAGACAACGAAGGAATTGAATGGCTTCCTATATCCAACACCAGAGTGTCAAGTGATGGTAGCAAATGGAAGAAACATAAATTTCTCTGGAAAGTGCGATAATATCAAGCTATTCATATTAGAGTATGTTTTGAATACTCCAATTCTATCCATTCCAATGCGTGGTGCTCATGTTGTACTAGGTGTCCAAAGGCTACAATATTTCGATATGATAACTTCTAATTTTCAAGAACACTTCTTGAATTTTTTTTTTAGAAGGAGAGGAAGATGAATTAAGGGGTATCACAGGGAAATCGTGAAATATAATCAGCTCTAATGGCATGACAAAGCCTCTAAAGGAAGGAAAACATGGCATAATTCGACAATTATGTTCCCTAGAGCTTCCCACGTCGAAATCATCTATTTCTCCAGATATCCAAAAAAGTCTTGGACAATCATTCGAAGATATATGAGGCTCCCAAAGGCCTCCCACCTATTTTTGATCATGATCATGCTATTCATTTTCCAGGAAGTGTTCCTCAAATCATCATTCCTTACAGATATCCCTTTGCACAAAAGAATGAAATTGAACATATGGTTGCATAAATGCTAGAGGTTGGTGTAATTCAACCTAGTCAAAGTTATTTATCTGTTCCAGTATTATTGGTGCACAAGAAGGATGGATCATGGCGCATGTGTTTGGATTTTAGGGAGCTCAAAAATATCACTATTAAAGTTAAATTTCTCATTCCTCTGATTAATGAATTATTGGATGAATTGTATGCAAAAATTTACTTCAACAAGTTGGACCTTCATGCAAGATATGATCAAATTAGAGTGAAGACTAAAGACATTCTGAAAACAACATTTGGAACTCATGAGGGTCATTATGTGTTTTTTGTCATGCCTTTTGGCCATACCAATGCGCCTTCAACATTTCAATGTTTGATGAATTTGATTTTCAAATCCTTCGTTGTAAAATTTGTGTTAGTATTTTTTGATGATATACTAATCTACAAGGATCGTGTTCTACATATTAATAGAGTGCTCAGACTATTGGAGGAGAAACAATTATATGAAAAAAGCTCTAAATGTTTCTCTGGAGTACAAGAGGTGGAATACTTGGGTCATATTGTATCTCATGAAGGTGTTAAGGTAGACCCTCAACAACAACAAGTTCTCCAACTCTTAAATGATAACATCAATTTGGCACATAATAGAATGAAAAAATAGGCAGATCAACATCGCAACAAATGAATTTTTGTTGTAAGTGACTGAGTATTTCTACGACTACAACTATAAAAAAAAATGTCCCTCAAGCAAGCTAAGAAGCATAATAAATTATCACCAAAGTACTATGGTCCTTACAAGGTGTTGCAAAATATTGGTACTATGGCATACAGATTGCAGCTTCCAGCATCTTCCCGAGTTCCCCCAACTTTCCAAGATTCATTCTTAAAGAAGGTTATAAGTGACAAGCTCCTAATTAAAACAACATTGTTGGAACTTGATGAGGAAGGAAAAATAATATTGGAACCCGAAGTAGCCACGGAAACTAGAACCTGGCAGCTATGAAATAGATCAATTCCAGTGTAGCTTATCAAGTGGAAGAAATTACCCGCTGAAGATTTCACATGGGAAGATGAGAATTTTATACAGAATCATTCATAACTACTCAAGTGTTGATGAAAACACTTTTTGAAGGAGAGGGGCATGTTAGGTCCCTACACTACTAGTGTAACCCTTTATTGTTACTAGTGCAACCCCCTTATTATACTATTGTGCCCATATAGTCCCCATGTTGTTATTAGTAAGCCTCATAGAAGCCCACTATTGTTATTGTTGTGGCCCTACAATATTATTGTTATGTAGGCTCTGACTATATTGGGGCCCCTTAGACTCCTATATATAGAAAGGAGGTCTTGTCATTTGGATCATCCAAGAATTTTTCATTTGTCTAATATAAATGAGGTTGCCCCCTTGAAGAGGCTGATTTTTAAGTCATTGATCTATCTTTTCTATCTTTTTGTGAGCTAGTTTCATAACATGAACACACCCTACGATGTCCTGCCCACCATTAAGCTTTGAATATGTGTCCCATCATCCATGGTATTTATATAGTTTTACATGGAATTTTCACCTGGGTTGTAACACGAAAAACCACCATGTAATTAAGGGCAGATAGTGTTGTAATTCTAGGAGTTGTATCATTGACAATTTGTGTAAAGTAGATTTGCAACCTGTGAAAGCCAACACTATTAAGAGGTGTTAGGTTTGCAAGAGAATACTCTAACTTTGTGTCTATAACAAGAAAATTGGAATATCTATTTTATTAATGATAGGTTGATCTTTTGAGCGTATCGTGCTTCTTTGATTTCTCCACAACCCTGATTAGGGAGTTAAGCCCATTCTCCTAACTAGGTGCTACTGGATTTAGATGTGTGTTAGGTTTATTTCTATAAATTTATTATTGTTGTGAATGTCTATCACTACATTGATGTGAGTCTGTATTGTTTTTACTCATATTTGCTATTACAGTTATTACTTGTTGTTAGCGTATTGCATGCGCTTACACATCGATGAATTTATAGTTAATGTTCACTTCTGGGCAAGGAAACCATGGCCTTGACATACAGTCCACGATATCCTTGAAACAACTGGTAGAACCCTAGGTTGAAAATTAAATTTTCTTTGGGTGAATTGCATGATTCATACTTCAATGCTAACGATGTGGATGAATCCATGAGGACAAGTCCAAATATTGTTGGATGAAATGTTTTCACAATATCGAAAGTTCATTAAAGAACAAACATAAGAAATAATTTTGACTTTTAGAGTTTCTCTCCTCGGATGTTCAAGATTGTTGGAAATAATACTAAAAGGGGGGGGGGGGGGGGTGTGGGGTGAATCAGTGTTAGAAAATGAATAAAAGTTTTACAATTCCATACATAGATTCATATGCGTTACTTCAGTTAAGGCAACCCGCATGTATACACAACTGTGTTTAATGCAACTAGCGTATATCCAACAAACTTATGATTCAGTTAGTTGATCTTTAATGAGTGCATCAGAACATTATTAACCATATAAACAAGTGCAATAAAATAGAACATATTGTCACACATAAGAAACACACACGAACACCATGATATAAGGTGGAAACCCAATGTGGGTGAAAACCACCTACTGCAATCGTCTCTATCATCATTTTAATAAGAAACTTCTTTTTACAATTTTGCACTAGTGTAGACACATACCAGTATGCAGGCACCCACCTGCAGAAGGCTACAACCTTCTCTCATTCTTTAGCTACTACTAGAAGGGAGTTACAACCCCCTACCTCTTGTACTAGCCAATATGTTTACTAGTATGTAGGCGCCGACCTATAGTAGGCTACGACATTCTCTTTTCTTCGAGGGACCATGTTTCATAATTTTTCAGACTATATCCATCAATAAAAATAAATCACCATTGCAATACAACCATTAACTATATCTGCATCATCAATCTCTAAACTACCCAACAACTGAATCATTGAAACCCTGTTATCAAAAAATAGTCACCAGAACATGAGCAGAACCCAGAACTCTGCAACGACCACTAGAACCAACAAAAACCTCAAATATCAAAATCTAATAATGTATATGCTACTTGGCTACGTTAAACTAGCGTGTATATGCTATTTCACCAAAGGGAACCTGCATACAGATCTGGAAATAATTACTTATACCTTCGTTGCAATTTCCAACTTCAGATATAGCCAAGACATAAGAAATAAAGGATAAGACATGCGTCAGTATTCAGATCTATTCATGATCATACCATATAATGATGATGCATTTTAGTCTTCATGATCCCAGTTCTTCAACCTTCATTTTCCACATAGGTGCCTCCTTAACAAAGCATAACATACCCATAACCTGCATACTAGATCTCACCCTTCATCAGATATTAATCACTTGCACACTTGCCCTTTGGGCTAATGATCTTCTCCTTATATAGGCTTAGGCCTCTCTGAATACCATGGTCGAAAACCACATAGGACCAATACCTTGGACCCAATACCTGGGGTCAATACCTTGGACCAAATACCAAAATACCATGGACCAAATACCACAGACCAAAACTTAGTTTTCTGACATGTACGCGCCTTTCCTTCTGTGAAAGTGCATGTATATGCATACACACCTTTCGGTCAGTGAACCCGCGTGTATACGCATCTTGGTCAAGGGGAACCTACATATATCTATTATTCCTTCATTCTGAGAGCCTAAACTGTGATATGTCATTTGAGTGAGTTGCCATCAAGGATAACACCTGTGTCATAGCGCCAAACCTACGTCATAATGCCAACAATATCCCCCTTTGGACTTGATGGCAACCCCCAGTCACTCTCCCCCTTTGTCATCAAGGGCAAAGGGTGGACAAAGATATTCTCTCCCTTGATACACATTCTTTTGTCCATACTCCCCATGAGTACATGTCGAAATATCTTATTAAGCTCCCCCTTTGTACATGCCAAGATGTACCAATCCATCCATGCTCCCCCTGAGCACATATCGAGTCTGCAAAAATATTTTTCCAAGAGAATAACATGACTCTACAACTCAACTAAGTGATTATGACCTTCCTATCACCAATGACTCATACATACATCAATCTACCAACCAAGTGGGGATACACCATTTTAACTCATCCACCCAACCAAGTGGGGATATACCAAATGTTTATACATGACTGAAATAGACATTATTACATCATCCTTCCCATGCAAAGTGGGGTTACAAATTGGGTCTCTTCATGACCTTTACATCAAATGATATACATGAATTTTATAACAATGACCAGCAATCTAAACAAGACCATTATAGTCATTAGCAACTATCGTACACCACATATGATCTACACCATAAGCATTTGTCACTAGCATCCAGACCTATAACCTGCAATCCATTCTCTTGGCCAACCAATAATCAGTAGCAAGATGTATCAATAAGCATCATCACCAAAGACTTCTAACCATAATGCCAACAATGCATTATTCGAAGCATATGCTCCCCTTGAAACTGTGACAACCAACATATACCATGACTAAACCATATTAGACCTCTTTTCTTGAGTCCGTTCTGCTACTTTTTATTCAGATCTCCATATACGCGACTCTGCAGCCTTTAACTCGGGTATATACGTGACTTCTCTTCATAATATCTACATATGCAAATTGGAATACCGAAGTTCCACACTTTCAGTTTCCCCTGTATCTGTTATGTTTCCCAACTAAGTTATGCCACATATTTCTGACTCTAATTGTTTCTTCTTCAATACCCGAAATTGTGATGATGTATGATCCTTTTCCTTTGGTGTTCGAATTTTGCTTTTGCATTCCTTTACTTTATTTCCAAACTTGTTACATGTATAACATCTTACATGTTTCGTATTCCTTTTATTGCAATCAATAGCTTTGTGACCAAACATATTGCAAGCAAAAAAATATCTCTTAAAGTACCTGGAACATGATGATCTTTCTCTGTGATGATCTTGAACCATTCTTCTTCTACATCTGGCTGCGACATGTCCAAGATTATGACATTCATAACATTCAACATTACTCATCGGAGGAAATATCCATTTATCATTTCCAAAGTTAGGAGCAAAAGATTTTCTTTCAGGAATTTCTTTCCTTGGTTGGTACTAGGGTTGACCACTTATCTACATGTTCATAATTTCAAATTTTGCATTAGAATTCCTTCCCTCACCTTATTAGCTAGATTGAACTTCAACAGTTTCATAAAAACCAACACCAATTCTGATAGAAGGGGATCTTTGACTACTAAGAATATCATCCAAAATCTTAGTACTATCTTGAAATCGCAACAGTTTATCCTTTTCTTCTAATTTACCTTTTAAGATATTTACCTCAACATGATGTTGTTCTTCCTTTTTTAGATATTTCTTCTTTATGTTTTCTTCCCTTTTCTTCCTTCTTCCACTTGTTGCCTTAATTTGAGCACTTCATGTTCTTGTTCTTCAAGAGCTCCTTCATTTTTCTTCTTTGATTTTTCAAGATCTTCTTTTAGAGAGAGGATCTTAGATTCAATTTTCTAGATTGCTATGCTATGATCTTTTACTACATCCTACAACTACTCCCTTACTATGGTTACTATCTCCAGCTGATCTTTAATCTGGTAACTTCTTCTATTTCTACATATTATTTTCACATGCCATGAGAAGTCTAATTTATTGATTGTCTTCATCACTATTGGACAAACCACCACTATCATCATGAGTATAATAAATTCTATTACCTTCTTCAAACATCTTTCCTTTGTTATGAGGGCATCTAGCAGCATAACGACCAACCCTACCACAAGAAAAACATTTGAAAGTTAGCTTACCTTTGAACCTTCCAGATCCTTGTTGAAGATTATTGACAAAATTTACCTCATATTCTTCTTCTGAAATCTATCCTGATTGACTGAGTTTTTATTTCCTCTTTGCTGATAGTTTAAATGTAGCTTCTCTCATTTCTGATGGTCCTCCTTTTCTCATTTCAAAAGCAGTTAAGATTCTATGAAGTATCGTCATAGTGATATTCTGCATATCCTCCTTTTCTTCTATGGATAACACTTTGGATTCAAACTTAGCAGACAAGGATCTCAAAACTTTCTCAACTAAGACAACTTCCTTAATTTCTTCACGCAGATTCTTTGTACAATTGACAATCTAATCTATATGTTGAAAGTAATTAGCTATGATTTCATTACTATGCATCTTAAGAGTTTCATACTGAATTTTGAGAGTTTGAATCTTAGCATGTTTTCCCTCTACATCTCCTTCATAGATTAGAATGATATTGTCACATATTTCTTTGGCTAATTTGAGCTGCATGACCTTGACAAACTCTGATTTTGACAAATTTCCAAATAAGATAGTAACAACTTTGGCATTGATTTCATATTTCTTTCTACCCGCCATATCTGTAGGAATTGCTGATGGAGATGCATATCCTCCTCCCACGATTCCCCAAATATCCATTCCAAGTGATTGTATATAGGTTGTGGTTCTTATCTTCTAATACATAAAATTGGTCCAATAAAATATTGGTGATTTGATGGCTCCTTCTCTTTCTCAATTACTCATCATGATGGATCTTCCTTCAATAGATCAATATTCTTCCAAAGGACCTGGTCTGATATCAATTGTTGGAAATAATACTGGGGGGGTGTGAATCAGTATTAGAAAATTAATAACCTTTTTGCAATTCCATTCTTAGATTCATATACACTACTTCAGTTAAGGCAACCCACATGTATACACAACTTTGTTTAATGCAACTAGCGTATATCCAACAAACTTATGACTCAATTAATTGATATTTAATGAGTGCATTAGAAAATTATTAGCCATATAAATAGGAGCAGTAAAACAGAACATATCATCACACATAAGAAGCACACATGAACACCATGATATAAGGTGGAAACCCAATGTAGGTGAAAACCACCTGCTACAATCGTCTCTATCTTCCTTTTAATAAGAAACTTCTTTTTACAATTTTGCACTGGTGTAGATTCATACCAGTACGCAGGCACCCACCTGCAGAAGGCTACAACCTTCTCTCATTCTCCAGCTACTATTGTAAGGGGGCTACAACCCCCTACCTCTTGTACTAGCCAATATGTTTACTAGTATGTAGGTGCTTGCCTATAGTAGGCTACGCCTTTATCTTTCCTTCCAGGAACCACGTTTCATAAATTTTCTGACTAGATCCATCAATACAAAACAATCACCACTACAATACAACCATGAACTATATCTGCATCATCAATCCTTAAATCACCCAACAACTAAATCACTGAAACCTTGTTATCAAAAAACAGTCACCAAAACACAGAGTAGAACCCAGAACTTTGCAACAACCACTAGAATGAACAACAACCTCAAATATAGAATATCATAATGTATACGCTGCTTGGCTATGTCGAACTAGTGTGTATACATTGTTTCGCCAAAGAGAACCCACATATAGATCTGGAAATTATTACTTATACCTTCGCTGCAATTGCCAACTTTAGATATACTAGAACATAACATATAAAGGATAACACATGCGTTAGTATTCAGATCTATTCATGATCATACCATATAATGATAATGCATTTTAGTCTTCATGATCCCAGTTCATCAACCTTCACTCGCCACATAGGTGCCTCCCTAACAAAGCATCACATACCCATAACCTGCATACGAGATCTCATCGTTCATTAGATATTAATCACTTGCACACTTGCCCTTTGGCCTAATGATCTTCTTCTCCTTATATAGGTTTAGGCCTCTCTCAATACCATGGCCCAAAACCACGTAGGATCAATACCTTGGACCCAATACCTGGGGTCAATACCTCACACCAAATACCACGGACAAAAACTTAGTTTTCTGACATGTACACACCTTTCCTGCTGTGAAAGTGCATGTATATGCATACATGCCTTTTGGTCAGCGAACCCGCATGTATATGTTGCCTGGTCAAGGGGAACCTATGTATATCTATTTTTCCTTCATTTTGAGAGCTTGAACTATGATTTTTCATCTGAGTGAGTTGCCACCAAGGACAAAACATATGTCATAGTGCCAAACCTGTGTCATAATGCCAACAAAGTTTAGTGTGCAACAAAAGGAACTGTCGAAGTTATGAGGACCCAAGTTGATGTGGAAGACACATGATGTGCGAGAGGTTGGGGTGATGTGGATACATTTATTGGAGGATGAGACTGACAAAAGGCCCATTAGTGATGCTAAATCCTCTTGGAACATAATGTCTTTGTGAGTTATTTCGAACAGCTGGGGATGATAATTGACAGAGATCATGGGAATAAAAATTAGATAGGAATAATTCATGCTCTCGAGATTTTGTCTCCTGCAGGATTTTATTGCACATATTGTTATATGGGTCAGGATGACATAATGTGAGGAAACATTTTCCAGGAAAATTATGAGCTATGTGCCAGAGGTTAGGACTAGATCATAAGGCTTGGTTGCATGACATGAAGCGGGAGGAAAGTTTAAGCACTAGGAGCTAATAAAAGTGGGTCACACCTATCGATATATATATATATATATATATATATATATATATATAATATATAATATATATATATATATATATAATATATAGAGAGAGAGAGAGAGAGAGAGAGAGAGAGAGAGAGAGAGAGAGAGATAATATCTTTGTGAGTTATTTTAAATAGTTGGAGATGATAATTGACAGAAGTCATGGGAATAAAAACTGGACAGGAATAATTCATGCTTTTGAGATTTTGTCTCCTGAAGGATTTTATTGCACACATTGTTATATGGGTTAGGATGACATAATGTGAGGAAACATTTTTCAGGAAAATTATGAGTTATGTGCCAAAGTTTAGGACTAGATCATAAGGTCTGGTTGCATGACATGAAGCAGGAGGAAATTTTATGCACTAGGAGCTAATAAAAGTGGGTCTCTCTCTCACACACACAGACACACAGATATATATATATATATATATATTATATATATATATATATATATATATATATATATATATATATACTGTTGGATCCGAGCATTTTATATAAATGGTTTGGACTATATCCTTATGGCTCCTCCCACTTAGATTTGGAACAAATAAGGGATTTACCTCCGTAAGTTTGGGATTCTAGAAGCACCTTTTGGCCTAAGTTGCATCTTGTGGAAAAGACAAGCTAGCATATTAGTATATGTAGTATTAGATCAACATAAAATATGAGGTATGGTAATGTGGGTGAATTTGTGTAGTTAAAAATTTTGTTACATGTTTTTTAATTGTATGTTACTTAATTAATTATATATATATATATATATATATATATATATATATATATATATATAATATATATATATATATATATAATATATATATATATAGATTATAAGGTTAGCTCAATTTGTCGAGCCTCCATCACTTAAACACTTGCGCTATTGAGAGGTCTTGGGTTCAATTCTCTCGATAAGGTTATGCTTCTTGGCTGATCCATGAGGAAAGGTGACATACAATATTCCATCGCTACGTGAAAAAATGTTTGTTGCAACAAAACTTGAAATGGATTCTAGACATCCACTCTAGAATCTCATACAATACTCAAAGTTGTGGTGGCGAAGAAAGAGTGATGTCTACAAGATTCTAGAGTGGATGTGAGTGTTGATGAAGACCAGTCAAACAAATTAGCAATATTGTAATTTGCTTATTTGTATAATGGGCAGGTATGCATTAAGGGAAGGACTTGAAAGATAATGCTTCCTTGTTGAGTTTAGAGTTAGGTTTAAGATTTCTAGGTGGTTGTTGAGAGATATTATCAACTCCCATGTACAAGATTATAATTACTTGGATCTCAATCCAACTCTATATATGTATCATATTTGTGAGTGAAAACGTGAAAAAAATTGTTTTGACATCTAAAAAATAATTTTCTTTTTTCTATGAACCACATAAATAATTTATGGTTTAAGTAAATAAATGGATAATTTGGTTGGATTCAAAGTGAAACTACATAGATTTATATCCAAAGGATCTGAATTAATAAGTTTATCAATCAAATGAATGTATATAATAAAAACTTGCCAAACGATTTAGAAATAACCAATTTTTAATCAATTTAATTAATTATAGTTTATATCTCTCTCTCTCTCTCTCTCTCTCTCTCTCTCTCTCTCTCTATATATATATATATATATATAATATATATATATATTAACAATAAATTAATTCATAATTATATATATATATATATATAATATATATATATATATAAAAACATTTGGAATAGACAAAAAAATAGTAAAATTCACTATAAGAAAAGTGTTATAAGTTCAGTTAAATAATCATAATAAGAAATATATTAATCATATGGTTATAAAATTTTGATAAATAATTATAAAGGAAATGGTTTGATGATATGGTTTAATAAATGTTTTAAATTTATGGTGGGGTATTTAAATAGATGATTACAAGGAAAATATATCAATAATATAGTTATACAATTTAAATCAGTTAAAAATAAAATAGATTAATGATTATGATGATTAATGTCCACTAATACTAATATGGTTTATCAAACCTTTATAAAGTAAGATAGTAATTGGGAATATTTAATATTTTATTTCTATGGTAAAAAATAAGGGAGAGAAGTGATTTTATATCACTATAATTTTGCAAACTTAAGAAGTTAAAAATGTTGGTAGTGTGGCAAAGGTTATGGAAATGAGAATGGATGTAAGAGATAGGAAATCTAAGTGATTCTTCTCTTCAACGATCTTAGTATCTCAATGGTGACACACTATTTCATCCCAAGGAGATTTGGCAATTGACAAATGTTTGCTTTCACTCTGAAGCTCATGAGAATTATTCCTTATATTTGCAATGTTCATTTTCTTCTTAGCACATGTCAAAATAGAAAGAATTCTTTTTCACGAGATTCAGATTGATAATCACCTTATAATACCATAGATTCCTTTTTCCTTCTAACTCCTTATCATCCCACAACTTATCCCTAAATTTGGAAGTAATAGTATTTTTTATTTTATCCTTATTCTGCAATAATATCTCTTACTTTATCCTTGAATGGTTGAGCCAAGGCTTGGTATCCTTATGCCAACCTCATTTGAGCCGGAGACATGGGTTTTTGCTAGGTTTAGAGGAAATTTTCGGGAACCTCTTGGCTTCCATGTTGTAGGGCTTCTTCTTATACATCAAATAGCTAAGCATACAAATGCCTTCAATAGGGAAATGCCTAGATTCAATCAAAACAATAGAGTAGGGAGTATCTCCTTTAATATTGAAGTCGGGGGTTATAAAATTATTTTTGATCAACTTGATATTTATCCATGATTCTCTAGTCATACTACAACTATGATGAGCCTCATCATTAGGTAACTGTATAGACCTTAATACACCTCCAAGCTTATTTAAATCAACTCTTCTTATAATTCCTTACATATTTTGATTATATTTTTCTTAATTAGATGAGTAAAAGTGAGATGTTATTCCTAGTTGACTAATGGCATTAATTGTAGGATTTTAAGAGAAAATCCTGTAAATTGTGGCTAATTAAGTGCAGAAACTCGAATGAGACAAGGAGGAGAGATTGTATGATATAGATCCTCCTCATTTACTCCTCACACATTTGAATATTCCTTCATAAAATCAGACTAGCTCAGAGTTGCAAGTAGCCTAATAGTGAAGATCAAAAAGTAGCCAAGACGGTGACAGTTAAAGAGCCAGTTCATCTTGAGTTTGGGAGCCGAGCCTCCCTAGATTTGAGGAAGTCATTAGAGACTTCGGGTGTATAAATAAGGATGCCTAGAGCCTCATTAGCATCCAAATTTTTTATGTAAAAGCACTAAGCATTTTTTGAGTTCAACACTTGAGGAAGACATTGTTATGTAATTTTCTAATATGATAATGAGAATGAGCATTTCGTTGATCCAACATTGAGTTGACTCAGCAGGCTGAAGCTCCTGGGTTATGACCCAACCCTAGTAGCGAAGGCTCCCCTTTTAGTATTTGTATGCTTAGTTTATTTCATAAAGTAATGGTTGAATTGTATTTAGAATTATTTCATTGCAAGTAGTTGTGGATTTGATTAGTTTTGCTTCCATTTGTGCATTACTTTAGTAGTAGCTTAGGAAGATAAAGGAATATGAAAAATATGTTAGTAGCTAGATTTGTCCTTACTCCTCCTTTTAGGGACTATGGTTTCAGGAAAGAACTCCTTTTCAACCCCAAAAAGACAGAATTATGATTTCTTATGGAATTCGAGGTTTTCTGCTATTTATGCCAGCGTTTTGCTAGTTCTCAAGAATAGAATTTAAATGTAATTTCTGATATATTTACCCTTGAATCAAATCTCCTAAAGGTTTCACATTATTCTGCAAGTCTTTCAATGCATGAAATAGGCAACTAGATAATGAAAATATGTTTTCTTAGTTGATTGATAATCTCTCTTGTTTGACATGATTTATGGATAAATGTTAGTGATCAATGCAGTGTATAGGTTTTGGTAGTACAGAGAGATTTCATCACCAGAAACCCCATCCTAACCTCACCCATCCTTTGTTATCATTTTTCCACTAAGTCCCTCACCAAATTCATTATTCATTAAGAATAATTCTACAAGCTTCTTGAGAAAATCCAACCATCTCACAAAATCTATTTTGAGCTTTAAAGGAGTCCTAGCTACTCTCTTACCTTATTTATCACATCATTAACCTTCCCTAAGCCTTACACCACCTTCCAAATCCATCTTCTTGCTCTCAGTTGGATCATGTAGGAGCATTAGGACATCCTATAGGAGGCATTAGGACATCCTCTAGGTTGAACTGTAGTGGTCATTTTTCAGGCCGAATCGTAGAAAAAGAACCTGGGAAGATAGAGGAAGACCCCTAATTTCCTCCCAAGCCATATGAACATTCACCATCACCCTTGATCCACCTGACACATCACCAAGAGAAGTTAGCACTCAAATTTTCACACAAAAAAAGACAAAAAGGAAAAAAGAGTTATTTTGTTCACTTACATGCACAGTAGTAGAATGTTTGGATGTTTCAAATTGTATACCTATAATAGTAGGATTACACCAATGTTAACTTAACATTACTTTGAAGTAAATCCTCTTAGCAGCTAGTTAGATGAATGGTGTGTTTAAGCATATGATTTCAGTCTTTTCCTTACTATAGTAGACAAGATTTCATTTAGTGTAAATTTCCCTTTTTCTCATTGGTAATTATGCTTCTTCTGAATCAATAGAAGGTTGGTTTGAAAAACCATAGTGGTCTATCATGAACTTAGCAGTGACAAAGAGTGGACCCATCACATATGCTTGTGTATATAGCACTGTCACCTCCAAGCATGTACGAACCCCTGGTTGATAAAATAAAGTTGGTAGCTCAAGGAGTTGCAACATTCTTGCTACAATACTGGTGTTCATCACCTTTTATTGTCGTTTCCCAGGAGGTGTCTGAGTAGATATGATTTCTTCTTTATTTCTTCCATTTCTTATCTCTCACATTCTACTATTACCTTTATTTTCGCAAAAAAATTGTAAGTTAGTTTGCTTTCTTTTCCATTCAGCAAGTGAGATTTCATTCAAGCAGTTAGTTTCCATTTAGTTTGTGATTTCAATTCTACAATTAGTCTCAAACCTTGAAGAAAAGACACAAAATAAATTGAAAAAACTTCCTTCATGCCTTGTAGGAATAGGGACAACTTAGGAAAATTTCTACCAAATACCCCACCACTTTAAACAACCAACCTTCGCTCTTCTTCGATAGTTATGAATTGGAGGACCCCTTCGGTGAACAACCAAAGATCTTTGAAGAGCCTACAGGGGAAGAAGAAGAAGGAGAACCCATTCCAACTAACCTAATGGTTGAAAATAGAAACGACAGAGGAGGTAGAGAAATAATTGAGGGTTCCTTTCCCATCAGAGAAACTGATGGGGATACCAAGATGAAAACCATAAGCCCCTTAGCTCTTCCTCATTTCCTTGGCCTGACCTCAGAAGATCCAGATACTTTTTTGTTTTAGTTTGTTATCATATGAAGAGCTTATAATTACACCACTGATGAGAAGAAGTTGAAACTATTTGTTAGGGTCGAACCCTACCCTCTTTATTTATGTAATAGGGTTGATACATAGTTATAGTTAGTTAAAGAGTCAATAAAGCTCATATTATTAATTGTAAGTGGTTGACTCACATTTAAGAAAGGGACGATAGTTAGTTGTGAATGGGCCATGGTATTAGATAGATTGTATTGAGAGAACCATGGTAATGACCCATTATATTGTATGTATGAATCCTATATAAAGGATAGAGACTCCCCATTGAGAAATATCGACTCTTATTTTTTAATTGAGCTCTCCTCTGCTAGAGATTTCCCCCTCAAAGAGGCAAGTGAACATTGCTTTCATCTCTAAATAATAAAATACTTGTTGCTTTTTTCATTTTGTTCTATGTTCAGGGTTATATCTCTTCGCATATTTGGTGTTCTAGAATTTATCATAGGTCAAAAGCATAACAACTGGTATCAGAGCACTTTCCAGGGTTGGTGTTACCTCCATTTTTTGCATAAATTTATTTAGGCTAAAGACATGTTCGGTGTCTTTACACCATGGGATCTATCATTGAGCACATAAAATAGCGTATTTGGGGAGGCATGCGCGTAGGAAATACAAGAGGTGGTCACACTTGTTGGACTCCTTGTAACCCCTTTGGGTAACCCTTCAAGTAGTAGCACATTAGACAGAATGATGCATATATTTTCTTCCACGTACCATCCGGGTATATTCGAAGCCCCAAGGCTCACCTCAAACCTCACCTTAGATAAACCGTCGGATGTCTTGCTGCTATAAGACACTGAGAACAACACTTGGCGAGATTACTCTCACATATGATAGGGTAGTCGGGTAGTATGGATAAGGGTACGGTTGATATTCCTTAGTTAGTGTCCTGAAAGATTGGGTTCAGTACTATTGTTGGAACCTTATGTATATTGCGATCTATATCACCTGACACTCCTTTGAGACCATAGTTCCCTCAACTTGCTAAGGATTACCCATTATCTTATTTACCAGATCAGATCTAGCACTTGGGGTTTTGTCACCATAGCAACAATCGGATCCACTAGTTGATGTTCTACTGGCACGTTACCATTCAGATCTAGTGGTTGGGCTTCTGTCACCATAGCGACAATCAGATCCACCAGTTCAGGTTCTACCAACACAATACCATTCAAATCTAGCAGTACTAGTTGTGTAGTGAGGCTTGTGGCTCCTATAGTCTAAGCCCGACTTTCACAGGACATTGGGTAGGATCAATTTTTCTAGAATTTGGCCAGTTCAGTATTGATCAGCAAGGAGTAAAACTCCATTCAAAGTTAGAAATGATTCTGAGGCCTTCCCAGGACACTTATGAGAGACTTAGCCCATACGATTCAGGATGATGAGCTGATCGCAGTGGTACCATTCACTTGTTAGCTTCAATTTTTGAGCGGTCCCAAATTTCTTCAAAGTGACCAACATCTGTGTATGGTAGTAACTAGAGCTCAAGCCATGGCCAACGAGAAGATCGAGCACCTTGAACAAAAAGTTGTATGCTTTCCAGAGCCTGGAAGAATAGATGCAATAATTCATGGCACAACTCAAAATCAGCACATCGGGATTGCATTCAGAGGCACATGGGTATTGATCAAGACCTTGAAGGAGAATCTAGCCATCATATTCACTTCCATGGAAATCATCAACATTCCCACCCTCGCCCACCCAAGCTGGACATGTATAAATTTGATGGCTCTAATCTGGTAGTATGGGTAGCACAAATGGAACAATATTTCATTCTAAATGACATCCAAGATGATCAAACTAAACCACATTTGGGAGCCCTTTACTTGGACCAAGCGAGATGGAAATGGTGGTAGTGGCATTAGAAATTCTATCCCAGGAACATAACTTGCAGGTGTTCTCCAAATCTCTTTGTGACTGTTTTGACAAAGAATCTAATTGTTTGGTTTGTCTTACTAAGCTCCAATAGAAAGGCGCAGTAAAAGACTACATTGTAGCCTTTGAGACATTGGCCATCTACAGAGAAGGTCTCGAAGATGAATTCTACTTGGAATTCTTTATGAATGGTTTCAAAGAAGCCATCCAAGCCCATGAAAAAGGCTATCGAAGTGGAACGTGCTTTAGCTACCCAACTACCTCGTCCAAATTTCATAACCAAGGGACGCCCCACCGAAGCTTAGGGCCCTACCCAAACACTTAAGGTTCAAAAGGTGTCTCCAGTAGAAATGGTTGAAAGAAGAAAACATGGATTCTGCTACTACTGCGATGAAAAATACTCCCCCGAGCATAAATGCAAGGAACCCAAATTATTTCAAATTTATGTTACCAATCAAAACTCATCTGAGGAAGTACCACCCATTGAGGGACCAGGGGACGAAGTTGAGGAAACCCAGCAGGACAATAAACTCTCAACTATGCCAAAGGAACTAGTTATCTTGCTACATGCTTTTGCAGGCATTTTTGTGCCTGAAACTCTCAAAATCAAATGCTTTATTAAGCATCGCCCTATAGTAGTATTTATTGATAGTGGCAGCATCCATAACTTTATCCATCAGTGAGTCACAAATGTTGTTCATTGTTTTGTCATAGTACTATCTAATTTCTAGGTCTAGATTGTTCATGGGGGGGGGGGGGGGGGCAATGAAAATGTGAAGGCCTCTACAAAAATATCAAACTTCGGATGGGAGACTACCACCTAAAGACCCAAATGTTTGCAGTTAACATGGGTGGTTGTGACAATGTCTTGGGTGCTGAATGGCTTCGCACACTACGCCCAATCACCATGTATTTCTAGGAGTTATATATGAGCTTTAAGAATAATGACCACATGCATACCCTCTGTGGACTCCAGGAAGGTGCTTCTTCTATCATCAACTTGCATCACATGGAAAAGTCATTGAAAATGGGCCATCATGGAGTTATCACCCAGTTTAATGCCATCCAGACCATAGAGCCCACTACTCTTCATATTTATCTTGAGATGCAATAGGTCTCAAATCACCACTAGCAGGTATTTGACAAACCTAAAGAGATTGCACCCTCTAGAGGGGAGCATGATCATATCATCACTTTTTTCCCCAAGGCACAACTACCAAATGTGCACCCATATCAATATCCTTTCGCCCAGAATAATGAAATTGAAAAAATCATCAATGAACTCCTTGAAGATGGTGTTATTCATCCTAGCATCAGTCCTTATTCATCACTAGTGGTCATGGTGCTCATCAATGATGGGGAATGGAACATGTGTGCAGGCTTAAGGGCCCTCAACAAGCACACTGTCAAAGAAAAATTCCCTATCCTAGTTGTTTACGATCTACTTCATGAACTACATGGTGCTCAATTCTTTACTAAGATATATCTTTGCTCTGGCTATCACCAAATACACAGGAAACAAGTAAACATTCCGAATACTACTTTCTGAACTCATGAAGGCCATTATGAATTATCGCTCATGCCACTTGGTCTCTGTAATTCCCCGTCCACTTTTCAAAGCCTCATGAATCATCGAATGAAACCATATCTCTAAAAATTGGTCCTCGTTTTCTTTAATGACATTCTCATCTACATCCTAACTTGGGGAAAACACCTTCGGCATGTAGACCTTCTCTTGCAACTTCTCCAAAATCACAAATTATTTGTCAAATTGTCCAAGTTCTCTTTTGGCATGGAAGAAGTCGAGTATTTGGGCCACGTTATGGGTCGTGAAGGTGTCTAGGTGGATCCCAAAAAGATACAGACAATGCAAGATTGGCCCCAACCAAAAACCTTGAAGAGTTTGAGGGGATACTTGGGTCTCACCAGCTACTATCACAAATTTGTCCGCAATTATGCTCACATTGCTATAAATCTCACTAACCTTCTGAATAAAAATTCATTCCTCTAGACTGATGCAGCACACTAGGCATTTATGGCTCTCAAATAGGCCATCTGTTCCACTCTCGTATTGGCACTACCCAACTTCACCAAATCTGTTGTGATTGAATGTGATGCTTCAGGTACTGGTAGTGGTGTTGTCCTAATGCAGGAAAGTCGACCCTTGGCTTTCACCAGCCAACAACTAAGTGGGAAACATTTGGGACAATCCACCTATGAGAAGGAGATGATGGCCATCTTACATGCAATAGATACCTCGCAACCATACTTATTATGACGACATTTCCAAATCTGTACAGACCATCAAAGCCTCAAATATTTTTTTTGGAGAAATGTCTATTCTCCCCCCAACAAAATAAATGGCTAGCCAAAATGTTGGGATATGATTATGAGATAATTTACAAGAAAGGGCGCGAAAATGTAGTAGTAGATGCTTTATCATGCCAATTTAAGGATGAAAGAACCCTGCTATCAATCTCTCTTCCCATGCCTGATTGGATTGAGGAAGCCCGCAGGGAATGGTTTTCACACCCCTCTCTCTCCCAAATCATTAATAACTTGAAAGCAGATCCTAATTCCACAGGTTGCTACTCTTGGAAGGATGAGATTCTTCACTACAAGGATAGAGTATTTATATCATTGACATCCACCCTCAAAAGGTGCATTTTGGAGAGATGCACTCATCTCCCACTATAGGCCATGTAGGATTTCAGAAGGCGTATGCTCACACTCATCAATTTTTCTCTTGGAGAGGCATGAAAGCTGACATTCTTACTTTTGTAGCTGAATATGAGGTGTGTCAATGCCAAAAAGGAGAGAAAGTCAAGTTACCAGGCACCTTACAACCATTTCCAATCCCTACCTCTGTCTGGATATATGTTTCTATGGATTTGATTACTAGTCTCCCGAAGTCAGGCAACAAAACAGTCATGATGGTGGGTGTGGATAGACTTTTTAAATATTATCATTTTCGCACTCTCCCCACCCATTTACCCCCAATTTGGTGGCTCAAGATTTCATGGACCATATCTTCAAATTGCATGGCATGAGCACTTCCATTGTGTATGATCATGATCGAACATTCATTAGTAACTTTTGGCATGAAATTTTCAAGCTACAAGGCACAAAACTCCAACTAAGTACTTCCTATCATCCCCAAACTGATGGTCAAACAAAAGCAGTCAACAAATGTTTGGAGACATACCTAAGGAGCTTCACTTAATAACAGAAACATCAATATGTATAGTGGCTACCTTTAGATTAACGATGGTATAATACTAACTATCATGTAACCATAAAGATGACTCCATATGAAGCAGCGTTTGGCCAACTCCCACCTTCACCTATTTCTTATATCCTTGGATGCTCTAAGGTGCAAGTAGTGGATCAACTCTTACAAAGCCGTGCAACCATGATAGCCCATCTCAAAGATAATCTCCGTCAATATTAGAATCGAATGAAGCAATAGGCAGACCAACATCATTTAGAGAGCACATTTCAAGATCAGGATCAGGTATTCCTATGACGACAACCATATAAGAAAACATTGCTCAAAGAAACGGGCTACAAAAATTAGCTCCAAAATTCCACGAACCTTATTAAATACTTCAATGCATTGGAGAAATGTCTTACAAGCTAGCCTTGCCACCAACTTCAAAAATCCATCAAGTCTTACATGTATCATGCCTCAACAAAGGTGGTGGGGAACAATTGCAGAATTCAAACTAGTATACCTGAATTGCATGAAAAAGGTTCACTCTAGATCTAACCTAAATAGGTCCTTGATACACGAGAACAACATCTATGTAGCCGCACGATCAAGGAAGTCCTCATTAAGTAGAAAGCCACCTCTCCAGAAGATGCGACCTAGGAACCAACCACTATTCATCAACAGTTTCCACAGCTTCAGCCTTAAGGACAATGTTTCTTTTCATGGGGGGGGCATGTTAGGGCCCAACCATAACCCCTTTATTTATGTAATAGGGTTGATTCATAGTTATAGTTAGTTAAAGAGTCAATAAAGCCCATATTAATAATTGTAAGTTGTTGAACCACATTTTAGAAAGGGACCACAGTTAGTTGCAAATTGGCCTTGGTATTAGATGGACGGTATTGAGAGAACCATGGTAATGAACCATGGTATTGTATGTATGAATACTATATAAAGGATAGAGACTCCCCATTGAGAAATATCGAGTCTTATTTTGTAATGGAGCTCCTCTCCTAGAGGTTTCCCCCTTGAAGAGGCAAGTGAACATTGCTTTCATCTTTCAATAATAAAATACTTGTTGTTTTTCTCATTTTGTTCTATGTTGTGGGTTGTATTTCTTCACATATTTCATACTCTGGAATTTCTCGCATGTCAAAAGCATAACACTATTCCAATACACTCTCAAGTATGCATCTTTGCACTGGTTCATGGGTTTACCTAGGGATAGCATCACAACCTGGGCTCAGATGCTTCAAGCCTTCAACAACAAGTACCAAGACTACTGCAGGTCCAAATACACTAAAGAATAAGTTTTTATGATGACCTTGGGGCATGATGGATCCATAGAAGATTATGAAGAAAGGTTCCAACTTAGCTACAAAAGGGCTAGGTGCACACTTGAACCTAAGTCACTAAAGCTAGTCCTACTCTGAGGGGTAAGGGAAGATCTTCTGGATACCCTAAATCTACTAGTAGGAGGGGACATCTACCAGCAACGCTATCAAAATACCAAGACTATCTTTAGGAAGCATTCTAGGGCAGCTAGGAAAAATGGTAGGGGTAATCAGCCAATGGCCAGCCGATCCTCTTCGAACACATCTGTCAAAGGTGAAATTGGAAATATGCTAGAAGATTTTAAGAGTGAAATGTTTCAAACCCTTTCCCTAAATATGGACACTATGCACATCAATATAAAGCAGGAGCAAGTAGAAAGATAATTAGTCATTTTTTTCCCTAGATGCACAAGGAGGAGCCCTAGGAATGAATGTCCATTAAATATGACTGAAATATGCTTAGACTATGAAGAAAACCACTCCATAGACAAGTCCCCTTCTCTACCTGGACTAAAAGTTGTGTATTAGGGAACTGAAGGGTTGACTGAAGATTTCTGCTACATAAGTCATATAAGACCTCATGGGCCTCTACGATGCGAGCAGGGCATGCCAGGATCATCCCATACATATTACAACCCTAACCAAAAGACATCCATTCACTCTTGGGGGGGACTTGCTCATCCCTCCTTGTCTACACATCCTCCTTGTTCTTTTGCACCTCAATACCATTCCCAGCTGACCATCCACTCATTTCATCCATACACTTCTCCATAGTCTCAGTGGAATGCACCACCTGAGAGGTGGAGGCCCCCATACGACAATGCTCTAGGTTTGTTGCCTTCACATCCTAATCAACCACAACTTTTACAACCTTCTCCGCCTAAACAACCTTAGATGCATGCCCAACCAAATCTGAACCTGAACAATAGAAAAGCACATCAAGTGTACAATGGAGAGATATCCTACCCTGCTTAGGCTGTGGAGATTCAGGAAATTAACTTGAGATCTAGGAGAGTACTCTAGGAAAACCAATCATGCCTAGAATGAATCCACCACCATTTCCTAAAATATTAACTCATCTATTCCAGTATACCCTAGAAGAGAATGAAATTCTAGGTGAATTGTAAAATCTATGTGTCAAAATTCCACTTATTCAAGCCATCAAGGATGTACCTATTTACAACAGTTTTATTAAATAGAAGTGTTTCAAATATCCATGGAGGCAAAAAAGAGACACCCCTAGCATTAATGTCGTTGGATAGCTATCCTAGTTAATGTTGGTGCAGGTAATTTGCTCAAAGTATTTGGACCTTCTAAGCCCTATAGTAGATATGCACATCAATGGCACCATTGTCCCACACACTTTGATTAATCTTGGGGCTGCTATTAATGTAATGACTAAGGACACCATGCACAAGCTCAATCTATAGGGTTCATTAAGAAGACCACAACAGTCTTTCAACTTGCAAAACATTCCACAGTGCTCCCTGAGGGGGTTGTTGAGGATGTGATGGTCTCCATTGACTCTTGGCAGTACCCTACAGACTTCCTAGTTCTACATCCTAAGGCCAAGCTTACTGTTTATCCTCTCATACTTGGGAGGCCTTGGTTAGCCACTACTGATGCCTACATCAGCTACAGGCCTAGAAATATAACTATAAAAAATGGGCCTCTATCCAAGTAGTTAGTCTTGTACCCTCTTGCTCAGCCGTCTCTTAACATGACTTACCTTTATGGCTAGAGGAGGAGAAAGAAGATGAAATCTACTCAGCCCAACTCTATACCTTAGAAATAGCCATGGGAGGAGGACAACCAGATGAAGATGATTTGATTGAACACATACTCCAAACTCCAACTCTAAGCACCTTGTCCTTAGAGGAAGTAGTAAAGGAAAATAAGAGAAACCATTAGATTTATCTATGCTTAGCTAACTCAAACCCTACCTTTGTCAAAACCATATAATTCGGCCCTGAAAGAACTTTTAACATAGACCCCTCTCATTTTGTACACCAAGAAGAAAAATTGTGCAACATGCTAATGGAACATCTGGATGCCTTTTCTTGGAGTTACAAGGAAATGAAGGGAGTGCACCCCTTGGTGTGTACTTACCACATTTATATAAAATAAGGCTGCAAACCAGTCCGATGATCCCAAAGGAGAATGAATCCAAGTCTCAAGAATACAGTCAATGAAGAACTACAAAAGGTGCTTGATGAAAGATTCATTTACCCTACTTGGATAGTGAGTGGGTTTCTCCCTTGGTGTTGGTTCCAAAAAAAAAAATGGGAAGTGGAGGATTTGTTTCAATTGTAGAGAGTTAAATAAAGCAACAAAGAAGGACCATTTCCCTTTACCTTTCATTGGTCAAGTGCTAGATGGCTTGGGAGGGAAGAAGTTTTTCTCTTTCCTAGATTGGTTCACCGAATACAATAAAATCAAATTAGCTCAGAAGACTAGGATAAAACCACCTTCACCTGTCCTTAGGGTACTTTCGCTTATAGGATCCTTCCTTTTGGCCTATGCAATTGCCATGCCACATTTGAGAGGGAAATCCTGAGTATCTTTGCTGAGCTAGTCCATGATGCATTAGAAATTTATATGGATGATTTTACACCTTATGGGTGTGATTTCCAGGAGCATCTGTCCAACTTAGGCAAGGTGTTGAAAAAATCCACTAAAATGAACTTGTCCCTTAGTCTTGAAAAATGTGATTTCTTAATGACTGCAGGGACTATTCTACTGTAGGTTTTAACCCCGTACAGAAATTACCTGCATATGAATTCTAAATCACAGGAAAAATAAAAATGCGACAGCATAACACATTAAACACGTATACATAGAGATTTCCCACTGGATCCCAAAAGCAGGACTACCAGCTTGATTTTTCATTGTGTTCCTTTCAATGTTACAATACATATTTATACATGCCAAAGCATCCAATACCATGGACCGAAAACCATCACGTCCAAAACCATGGACCAAAAACCATCACGTTCAAAAAACATGTGCGAAAATCATGCACAACCATAGGTGGGTCCACCCAACCTAACATAGGGTCCAAAACCAAAATTTTCTGGGGCGCTGCCCCAGACCCCATAAAGTGGGGTTATGGGTACACCTCAAACCCCCTGTTAACTATGTGGAAAGAATATAACACAACCCAACAATCTCCCACTTGTTGTTTTCTTTCCACAGGGGGGCATAGGAGAGCTTAGTCATTTTTTCAGCCCTGGAACACCCATTGTTTCTCTACACCAAGAGAACTTCTGAGAGCTAACAGATTTTGTCAATGCATATGCAGTATTCTTCAAGGTGTCCACCTTTACTAGCAGCACCTTTTTGTCTTCTATCATATCCCTCACAAAGTGATACTGAACATCAATGTGCTTTGTCTTTGAATGATAAGCAGGGTTCTTTGCCAAGAAAATTTCACTTTGGCTGTCACAGTTTATCCTTATAGCTCCCTGTACTAACCCCATACTTGAACATAATATCTGTAACTAAACTGCTTCCTTGCTTGCATGAGTGGTTGCCATGTACTCTACCTCTTTAGTTGATAGTGCCACTACAGATTGTTTCTTACTCATCCAATTGACTATACCTCCAAATAGGTTAAACACATACCCACTTGTAGATCTTCTCTAATCCAGATCTCCAGCCCAGTCTACATCAACAAAGCCAAGAATATCCAACAATTTGTCCAAACCTGGTCTTCCTTGGTAGCACAAACCATAATCACTAGTGCCACGCAAATACCTAAAAACCCGCTTCACTATTGTCCAGTGCTCCTTCCCTGGTTTTGACATAAACCTGCTCAATACTCCCATTGCATGTGCAATGTCTAGTCTAGTGCATACCATTGCATACATCAGGCTACTGACTGCACTTGCATATGGAACACGAGATATGTCCTCTTCCTCTTCTTGTGTCTTGGGACACTGTTCAGCAGATAACCTCACACCTACAGGATTAGGAACCTTCACCAGTTTACTATCATGCATATTAAACCTCTACAGTATTGTCTCGACATACTTCCTCTGGTTTAACTAGACCTTCCTCTTTGCTCAGTCTCTTTTAATTTCCATGCCCAAAATATAGTTTGCAGAACCAAGATCTTTCATGTTGAATTTGGAGGACAATTGGGTCTTCAAATCCTAGATAATTTCTTTGTCATTTCCAACCAGCAACATATCATCCACATACAAGACTAGATAAATAACATGGTCACCAATTAATTTAAAATGCACACAGTGATCTACTTTGCTTCTGTTGAAGCCAAGTCCCCGTATAAATGTATCAAATTTTTGATACCACATCCTTGGTGACTGTTTTAGCCCATATAGAGACTTCTTTAACTTGCATACTAGTTCCTTCTTACTCTTCACCGCAAGGCCTTCAGTTTTCTTCATGTAGATCTCCTCTTCTAGATCCCCATGAAGAAATGTTGTCTTCACATCCATTTATTCTACCTCAAAATCAAAAGAAGAAGCAACAGATAAAAGTAATCTAATAGAAGTTACCTTGGCAACAGGAGAAAAAAATATCACCAAAATCAACTCCCGGAACCTAGGAATAACCTTGTGCTACCAACCAAGCTTTGTATTTCTCCACTTCTCCTTCTGCATTTGTCTTCTTTTTGGACACCCATTTTCTTCCGATGGGGTTCCTTCCAGCCGGCAACTCTATCAAATCCCAAGCCTCATTTTTGTGCAAAGATGCCATTTCATCAACCGTGGCCTCTTTCCAGAGTTTTCCATCCTCTGAATCCACTGCTTCCTTCATAGTTCTGGGATCATCATTAGTAACAGACAAAGAAAAGTTTGAACAGAAAGCAGATGGACTATACCTTTTTGGTTGCCTTCTTTCTCGAGCTGATCTTCTCACAGCCGGAGTTTGTGGTTCTTCATCTTCTGATTTCTCCTCTGTTACATAGTTTGATTCTTCCTCCTTTAGTTCAAACTCTATCTTCATAGGTTCCTTTGGTTGGACTTCATGTTTAATAACATCTTTCACCTCTCTGAACACCACATCTCGACTGTACACAACCTTCCATGTGACTGGTTTCCAAAGCTTATAACCCTTTAAATCATCCTTATACCCAATAAATATGCACTTTTCAGATTTACTATCCAACTTGGTTCGTTTCTCCTTTGGAACATGTACATATGCATGACATCCAAATACGCTCAGATGCGAAAGAGAGGGTTTCTTACCAGTCTATACTTCTTGTGGAGTCTTATCCTCCAATGGTGATGAAGGTGACCTGTTGACCAAGTAACATGCGGTATCCACCGCTTCTGCCCAGAATTCTTGTCCTAACCCGGCACCACTGAGCATGCTTCTTTCCCTTTCCATCAACGTTTTCTTCGTTCTTTCTGCGACTCCATTTTGCTGAGGTGTATATGGAGTAGTCTTCTGCCATGCTATACCACACTTCTTACAAAATTCTTCAAATTCCTTGCTGCAGAATTCTCCACCATTATCTATCCT